>CAHIKZ030005066.1:5492500-5507500 GCA_903632075.3 Acanthosepion pharaonis
TGTTTTGATTGGTCATTATAGCTTATATAACAGCGTTTTCCCCTTGCGAAGGATCGTTAATTAATTTGAAACTGTTAAAACCATTTATTCTACATTCAACATCATCACTTGATAAGACACCGGAGGTGTTGAAACAAAATGGCTATTTTTGTAGTGATTTTATAACATATTTATGTTATAATTTTTAATCAAATAATATATATATATATATATATATATATATATATATATATATATATATATATATATATATATGTGTATGTTTTTATACTGCTCCTTTCCGGTTCTTTAACTAGTTTCTTGATGTTAAGAAAAAATTCATTAAGCAAAGCATCGTAGGTTTTGTTAACCCGAGTATTTTCGATCTTTTCTAAGATCATCTTCAGGGCTAAATTACAAAGACAAACTTAGTGAAACTGCTATATAATCTGCATTCCGTAGAGATGGTTATTAAAAAAAAAAAAAGTAAAAAAAAAACACGCGCGAACGCACCCTGTAATTATTTTTAAATTTTAAATTTAGCCGTTATCGGTATGGAAATTTTGCAAAACAAAATGATCTTGGAAAACAGATCGAAAGCACTCGGTTTAACAAAAACTACTGCGGGTTCCTTGAAGAATTTCATCTTAACATCAAAAAAACGGCTAAGACAACTGGAAAGGATCAGTATTACAATAGATACAATATATCAATATTATTCAATGAAAGATGCATGACCATTTTCACCTACGAATTTTAATTCTAAAATTCGTAGGATTTTTCAAACTGTTTATGGCATCATTTTGTTTATGGTATCAATATTAATTTTAAAATTCGTAGGATTTTTCAAACTGTTTATGGCATCATTTTGTTTATGGTATCAATATTAATTTTAAAATTCGTAGGATTTTTCAAACTGTTTATGGCATCATTTTGTTTATGGTATCAATATTAATTTTAAAATTCGTAGGATTTTTCAAACTGTTTATGGCATCATTTTGTTTATGGTATCAATATTAATTTTAAAATTCGTAGGATTTTTCAAACTGTTTATGGCATCATTTTGTTTATGGTATCAATATTAATTTTAAAATTCGTAGGATTTTTTCAAACTGTTTATGGCATCATTTTGTTTATGGTATCAATATTAATTTTAAAATTCGTAGGATTTTTCAAACTGTTTATGGCATCATTTTGTTTATGGTATCAATATTAATTTTAAAATTCGTAGGATTTTTCAAACTGTTTATGGCATCATTTTGTTTATGGTATCAATATTAATTTTAAAATTCGCAGGATTTTTTCAAACTGTTTTTCAAATTAATTTTAAAATTGTAGGATTTTTGGCATTATTTTGTTTATGGTATCAATATTAATTTTAAAATTCGTTGGATTTTTCAAACTGTTTATGGCATCATTTTTTTGTTTATGGTATCAATATTAATTTTAAATTGTAGGATTTTTTTCAAACTGTTTATGGCATCATTTTGTTTATGGTATCAATATTAATTTTAAAATTCGTAGGATTTTTCAAACTGTTTATGGCATCATTTTGTTTATGGTATCAATATTAATTTTAAAATTCGTAGGATTTTTCAAACTGTTTATGGCATCATTTTGTTTATGGTATCAATATTAATTTTAAAATTCGTAGGATTTTTCAAACTGTTTATGGCATCATTTTGTTTATGGTATCAATATTAATTTTAAAATTCGTAGGATTTTTCAAACTGTTTATGGCATCATTTTGTTTATGGTATCAATATTAATTTTAAAATTCGTAGGATTTTTCAAACTGTTTATGGCATCATTTTGTTTATGGTATCAATATTAATTTTAAAATTCGTAGGATTTTTTCAAACTGTTTATGGCATCATTTTGTTTATGGTATCAATATTAATTTTAAAATTGTAGGATTTTTCAAACTGTTTATGGCATCATTTTGTTTATGGTATCAATATTAATTTTAAAATTCGTAGGATTTTTTCAAACTGTTTATGGCATCATTTTGTTTATGGTATCAATATTAATTTTAAAATTCGTAGGATTTTTCAAACTGTTTATGGCATCATTTTGTTTATGGTATCAATATTAATTTTAAAATTCGTAGGATTTTTCAAACTGTTTATGGCATCATTTTGTTTATGGTATCAATATTAATTTTAAAATTCGTAGGATTTTTTCAAACTGTTTATGGCATCATTTTGTTTATGGTATCAATATTAATTTTAAAATTCGTAGGATTTTTCAAACTGTTTATGGCATCATTTTGTTTATGGTATCAATATTAATTTTAAAATTCGTAGGATTTTTCAAACTGTTTATGGCATCATTTTGTTTATGGTATCAATATTAATTTTAAAATTCGTAGGATTTTTTCAAACTGTTTATGGCATCATTTTGTTTATGGTATCAATATTAATTTTAAAATTCGTAGGATTTTTTCAAACTGTTTATGGCATCATTTTGTTTATGGTATCAATAATTAATTTTAAAATTCGTAGGATTTTTCAAACTGTTTATGGCATCATTTTGTTTATGGTATCAATAATAATTTTAAAATTCGTAGGATTTTTCAAACTGTTTATGGCATCATTTTGTTTATGGTATCAATATTAATTTTAAAATTCGTAGGATTTTTTCAAACTGTTTTATGGCATCATTTTGTTTATGGTATCAATATTAATTTTAAAATTCGTAGGATTTTTCAAACTGTTTATGGCATCATTTTGTTTATGGTATCAATATTAATTTTAAAATTCGTAGGATTTTTCAAACTGTTTATGGCATCATTTTGTTTATGGTATCAATAATAATTTTAAAATTCGTAGGATTTTTCAAACTGTTTATGGCATCATTTTGTTTATGGTATCAATATTAATTTTAAAATTCGTATGATTTTCCAAACTGTTTATGGCATTATTTTGTTTATGGTATCAATATTAATTTTAAAATTCCCAGGACTTTTCAAACTGTTTAGGGTATCAGTTTTTATCATTAGCTAATGGTATCTTAATTCCAACGGATTATTACCTGTATATACGAAAACTGTATTCATGGTCGACGTTCAAAGAGCTCATTAGTATTGTTGGCTAATAAATCTTACTCTTATCTTCATGACGTTGTATCTTAATATGCAAGTTAGATTTTATTTACTTTTATAGGTTAATCGTCTGCGTGTAATAGTCTCTGTACATTCGCATATAATAAATTCATTCACATATCTCTGTGCACCGACATTTCGTAGACCTACTTGAGAAAAGATTAGCACAATATATGGAATCTTTTTTCTTCTTTTTTGTTAAACACGTGAGTTCGCATATAAATGCGAACATCACAGAATAGACATTTCAATTTTCCGATGGCCCGGCCTCTGTTAAGCCAGTGACGTCATCAGTCAGCAAAGGTCAAACTGACAGCTTATCTGAAAACCCACTTCCTATTTCTGCTAGCATGTTTATCGAAAAAGTCCCATTGAAAGCCGCGGGCAATTATTTCAATGTATATTTGTCTTGTTTTTGTTTTGTTTTTTACTTTATATAATATGAGTAATATGTAAAAATAAATTGCACATTCTCACTGCGTGTACGCGTGAATTATTTATAACTCTCAGAATTGTGTCACATCGAGCTGCAGTAGAGGAACACGCTCATTTCACAAATAATTCTCTATAAGACTACCTTTTTAACTGGTCTCTGGAAATATTTACTAAGCTTAAGTTGATCACTGACCTTCCCAACTTCATATCAGTACTGATTGCACAATGATTTACTCCTGTCTTGATAGTAATACTGATCGATTCGATTAAATCAAACTGGCAGCTGTTCTCAAAAATGACCTGCAATCTGTTGTTAACTGGGACAAGGAATGGTTTATTAATTTTAACACCTCCAAACCAAAACTGCTCTCTATTAATAGTTTGAGTGAAACCCTTTACTAACCTCCAGAAGACTAACATTTTCTTCTGTGGGTTGAAGTGGAAGGATTATATTGAACCAATTGGTGCTGCTAGAAAAATCGGTTTTCTATGTGGCGCTAGACAATTTTTCTCGACAGAATCTATCATAATTATTTATAGGTTTACCATTCGTCCTTGCTTTGAATATTTCTGCCACATCTGGTCTGACGCTTCTGCGATGTATCTAACGATTCTTGAAAAAAATCCAAACAAGAATCTGCAATGTTATTGGCCCTGACCTTGCATCTTGGCTTCGGTCACTTTCCCACTGCCATAATATAGTCTCCCTCTGTCTTTCCTGTAAATACTTTTATGGTAATTGTTCTGATGAGATTTCCTCTTTGGTACGTAAAGTTTATGAATTTAAGCTCAGTACTAGATTGGTGACAAGATCTCATCATTTTACACGGGAAGAAGCGAGATATAAACGCAAGTTCTATACTTAAAGTTTTTTTTTTCTAACCAATTTCTTGTCTGTGTAACTCTCTTTCAGCTTCTTGCTTACTAGTCAAATTTTATCTTCATAAATTCAAACGCAATGTCAATCATTAATTTCTGTCTTCTTAATTCCTGCCCTTGTACGTCTCTCTCTCTCTCTCTCTCTCTCTCTCTCTCTCTCTCTCTCTCTCTCTCTCTCTCTTAATAGTGCTTTTCTCATATTCTCTGACAATCAGTAAACCCCCTTTGCTTATTAGTGACTTCATTGCATAATTTGCGGTGGAATGAGTTTTAAAAAAGCCTGAATTAATCTGGACCAAAATTATAGTTGTTAGACACTTAGAAGGATCGAATTCACAAGCGCTGACACTTGTTATTCATAGATTGGTAACAGTTTCTCTAGAGATAATTAATAACTTCAAGTTCAAAGCCATAACAATGTATTTTGAGTTGTTGTAGTATGTTGGGCAATTTTATTTATTTATTGCTTTTAGCCAATTAAAAAAGCTTTATTCTCGGTTTCATTCGCCATATTTTTTCTTTGTCCTTTCTTCTCTAAAAGTCAAAACGCTATAATCACGTGATTTTATTCCTTTTGCAGGTAAATGCCATTCTTACCTTGTGAACCTTTTACCCTGTTACTGTTTCTTTCCTTATTGCTTTTTTCATAACTTCACCAATTCCGTTTGTTGCAAACTTTATCAATTACATAATAGAATGATTTTCCTTTTGTAGAAACCTTTACTCCAAAGCTTATTCCATCTACACAGCTAAAAAAAAAACAACAATGTAAGATATCGTAATATCATGAGTATTATATCATATCATTATATTATCATTATTATGAAACATTATTATATTATCAGATATTAATATCGTATCATTATCAATACTCTACTGTTTGTAAAAGGATGAATTGTAAATCGGAGATACCAAAATCAAACAAGTGTGGAAATTTAAATATCTGGGAAGTGTTTTAAGAGACGACGGAAAGTGTGACACTGAAATCCGAAGTCGTATTGGGATAGCAAAGGAAGAATTCCAAAAGCTAATCAGAGTACTAAGAAATATACAAATTTCTCTAGAAACAAGGAAAAGAGTACTAAACTGTCACGTGATATCTGTCCTCCTGTATGGCAGTAAGGGCTGGACGATCTCCTCAAAGATGAAGAGGAGACTTGAAGCAACAAAAATATGGTTCTACAGAAGGATGCTTAGGATATCATGGAGTGAGCATGTAACGATAAAGTTTTGGAGAAAATGGAAACAAAAAAGAAAATAATACTTAACATCAGAAAGAGACAGCTGAGGTTTCTGAGGCATATAATAAGGAAGGAGGGCTTGGAAAATCTGATACCCACGAGACTGATAGAAAGGATGGACAGAGAAAAACAACGCATAACATATGTAGAGAGCCTGAGTAAATGGATAGCAGAACAGGGCTTAAGAAAAGTAACAAAATTCTACAAGGGACAGAAAGTTGTGGAGAGCCATGAATGCCTTATGTCCTGTGGAGACACGGCACATAATGAATAGGAAGACTGGATAACATTTTGTTTCAAATATTATAGATCGATGTTAGATAAAAGTAGATTCTATCAATTTTGAGACATTATTTTAAACTGTACTTCAAGCTGATGTAGCTACTCACAGAAATCGATAATTGGATAGAAATGAAACAAAACCTGATCATAATGCCCTAAAATGCTTCAAGAATTTAAATTTGATTATTTGACATTTGAAACTAATCACAGAAGTAGATGACCATATCATGGCTCTCCACAATTTCCTGTCCTTTGTCGCTCTTAGTAAACGTTGTCTTTTTGTTATCTCCTAAACCCAGTTCTGCCGTCCATTTACAAAAGCTTGTTTGGGAGATTATGCGCTGTTTTCCTCTGTCCCACTTTCCTTCAATCTGTCCTGAGTTCAAATTTTCTAAGCCCTCTTTTCCTCATTAGAAAATTCAACAGTAGTCTTTTTTCTTATATTATTTATAAGTGTCCTTTTTTGTTTCCATTTTCTTTAAAACTTTGTCGTTGCTTTCCATGTTCAGTCCATGGTATTCTCAGTTTCCTTCTGTAGAATCACATTTTTGTTGATTCAAGTCTTTTCTTCATTTGTGATACAATTGTCCAGCATTCACTGCCATATTGGTGAACCGATATTACGTAACAGTCAAGTACTCTGGTCTTTGTTTGTAACGAAATTTTCAGGTTACTTAATTTAAAGTAGATTATTTGACATTTGAAACTAATCACAGAAGTCCACAATTTCCTGTCCTTTGTCGCTCTTAGTAAACGTTGTCTTTTTGTTATCTCCTAAACCCAGTTCTGCCGTCCATTTACAAAAGCTTGTTTGGGAGATTATGCGCTGTTTTCCTCTGTCCCACTTTCCTTCAATCTGTCCTGAGAGTATCAAATTTTCTAAGCCCTCTTTCCTCATTAGAAAATTCAACAGTCTCTTTCTTATATTATTTATAAGTGTCCTTTTTGTTTCCATTTTCTTTAAAACTTTGTCGTTGCTCGCATGTTCAGTCCATGGTATTCTCAGTTTCCTTCTGTAGAATCACATTTTTGTTGATTCAAGTCTTTTCTTCATTTGTGATACAATTGTCCAGCATTCACTGCCATATTGGTGAACCGATATTACGTAACAGTCAAGTACTCTGGTCTTTGTTTGTAACGAAATTTTCAGGTTACTTAATTTAAAGTAGATTATTTTTGACATTTGAAACTAATCCAGAAGTAAACGTTGTCTTTTGTTATCTCCTAAACCCAGTTCTGCCGTATCATGGCTTTCCTTCAATCTGTCCTGAGAGTATCAAATTTTCTAAGTCCATTTTGTCGCTCTTAGTAAACTTTGTCTTGTTCAGTCCATTATCTCCTAAATCACATTTTGTTGATTCAAGTCTTTTCTTCATTTGTGATACAATTGCAGCATTCACGTGAACCATTTACGTAAAAGCTTGTTTTGGTAAGATTATTTAAAGTAGATTATTTGACATTTGAAACTCTCTGTCCCAATTTTTCCTTCAATCTGTCCTGTCTTTGTTATCAAATTTTCCATTTACAAAAGCTTGTTTCTTTCCTCATTAGTATCAAAAATTCTTTCCTCATTAGAAAATTCAGTCTCTTTCTTATATTATTTATAAGTGTCCTTTTTGTTTCCATTTTCTTTAAAACTTTGTCATTGCTCGCATGTTCAGTCCATGGTATTCTCAGTATCTTTCTGTTGAATTTCATTTCTGTTGCCTCAGGTCTTTTCTTCATTTGTGGGGAGATTTCTCTGCATTCACTACCATATGGGAGAGCTGGTATTACATAAAAGTTCAGTAGTCTTTTTTTTGTTTCTAATGAAATTATTCTGTTTTTTGTTTGTTTGTTTTTTGTTGCTTTTTTTAATAATATGCTTAGCTTTTGGAAGGCGTCTTTCATTATCTCAATGCACCAAAGATATTTCGATGCTGCACTTTCTGCCCTTTGTTAAGGCACTTGCCAAATATTTTAATTGTTGTATTTCCTTGATTTTTGTCACTGCAATTTGTAATTTGTACGTTGGGATAGTTTTTGCTGAAAATTGTGTATTTTGTCTTATTACAATTGATGTTTAGTTTTTTTCTAGCTTCTGTATGTTACACTGTTGTGAGATCGGTAGTATGAAATTAAGGTTAAAAGGGTTCATGTGAAAACCCCGTATAGAAGTGGACAATTGAAAGGTTTGAAAACGTTAAAAAACGTTAAGGTGAAAACATGAATTGAAATATGAAGCGAAGGAAAAAAGAGATTTTTTTTTACTTTCTCATAACGAGAAACGCCGAATGGAATGTTGAGTCCAAAATATGGCTTGGAGAAAATATGAACTGAAAAGCAAATAAGAATGTAAACGACCAGAAATGGCGTTTTAAAAATGGACAAAGAATTATTTGGATCGTATTGGTAAATCGAGAACAAAAGGTGAGTCAACATCAAAAAAAAATTATTGCCGCTTGAAATAAATTTCAATGGCGCAGAAATTTATTGTCAGGAAAATCATTATTTGAATAGTTGACTGCTTTGAATTTCAAGGTCATTGTCGGCCGGGAAGCGAATTTAAGTAAAACCAAAATATAAAAAATGGAAATCGGTCGTTTTGGAAGTCAGAAAGCAAAATAAAAATTCTTTTGAGAAAATTTTTTAAAATTGTTGACGGGAAAAATTATTGCTTTGGTGAAACGGCCGATTGTCGAAAGGAATGTTGAAACAAAGTTTATTGTTTTGAAATAGCTAAGCGTTTTGTTTGAGGGTCGGTATCAACGTGGGCAAGGCTTATGAGGAACCGAAGCGGTCAGCAGATAACAATCAGTTGACGCTTATAAACATAGGTATACATCCTTTTGTATTTGTATTGTCCTTTCTGATATCACTCTGAACATAAATATTTTTCTTGCCCTATTTCCGGTATAATTCTATTTCCGGTATAATTCTGCTACGCGCTCTATCAATGATGCTTTAAATGCACGATGAAAGACAACCCACCCACCGTATTCAAATGCTTTCAGAAGAGATCATATCATCGAAAGATACTTTTGGAGTAACTTTTTTACTTTCTCTTACCCACGTAGCGAACACCGTAGTTGAACTGTGATGTAACACTTAACAGCCAGTTAACATAGCCCCATTTTTACAGAGCATTTTTTTTTTTTGATAGACGCTAGTAATAGTTGATGTTTTCTTGACTCATGGCTAGATACAGCCTGTTGAAACATGAAAACTTTTTATAACATCAAGTTTTTTTCTTTTCGTAGTCTGGGAGAATACATATAAACTTTGTAAGCATGTTCTCTTTCTTGCAAGTAAAAACTTCACGACTTCACATTAGCCGTCTTTTTTTTTTTTTTTTTTTTTGTTGTTGTAAATGTTTGGGTAATTATCTATTTTCGACGCACAAAATTTATTTCTACCTTTCATCCAGGCTTTGTATTAAACACATCTCGAAAATCGATTTTTTTTATTTTTACAGGTGTGTTTATTCGTCATCCCTATGTTCATTCAGAAGTCGTATGGAAAAGCAAATTGTTTCTTCTCTACTTGTTGGTCGTTGCCTTTCTTATCTTATTCGGAGATAACTACAGCAGAATGAAATAGTGAAAAATATTTATAATATTATTGACTAAATTTTAATGTTATTCAGTAAATTACTAAGACGAAAGCACTATTTTTTTTATTTTATAGATTTCCTAATATGTTGACAGACTGTAATCAATTCTAATTGGCGTTGAAATACTTTATCTGGAAAGACGGGAAACAATGAATAACATGACGAATAAGGTTGGGTGAATGTATATCAAAGCAGGGACAAAGAGGTTCAGTAAAGAGCCAAATGTCACTTAGTGCAACAATGGACAGGAAGTTGTGGAGGGCCACGATCTGATGCATAATTAGTTTGTGTGAACGGATTACAGAGAAAAGACGAAAAGTGATGGTAAAGACTCAAATGTTACTTAGTGCAAAAAAGGACAAGAAGTTGTGGCGAGCCACGATCAGTTACCTAATGTGCTTGTGTGAATGAATGACAGAGCCTTCACAAAGAGAGGTGGTAAATAGTCAAACTTTGTTTAAAGCAACAAGATTTAGGAAGTCGTGGAGAGCCATGATCGCCCACTCCCTGAAGTGAGATGGGATATAAAATAAAATTCAATCTTCCTTGTTGTAGTCTCAATAAACTGATTGCCTTCACTACCTTCTTGTATAAAATAACGTCTTAATCTGCATGTTTCATTGCTTCGCAACGTATTTTTCGGGGCCTGCATTTTTTTCTGTTCTAAATGGGACATACAAATGTACCTATACTCTAATATTCTTCTCCCAACGGATACACAGAAGATACTGCATAGTTACGTCTATTGAAGAATTAGTTTTAGTCGACAGTGACAAGCTATGTTCACGCTGGATCAATTAAACGGCTTGATACAAATAAGCTATTGGAAATACGGCAAATATACTTGATTTGCTTATTTTTTTCAAGATGTGACTCAGATATATTTACTGAAGTCCCCAAAGTTTGGGTCTACTCTGTATTTCATTAAAAACACATTAAAATGAGATATTTTTGCATTTTTCAAAGTAAAAGATAAACTTCAGGAACTACAGTGTATTAATAAAATCACCACCTGCCTATTTACTATTTCTTGGCATTCTTTACATCCGTTTTTGGAAAAAAATAGTAGATAGGCTTAATCAAGTATTCTTCAAGCACTGAAAAAGCTCACTCCCACTCTTTAGGTATTCTCTTCGAATTATTCTATCCAATTTATTCCATACTAATTCAATGGAAGTGTCATCAGGAGAGTCAGGCGACCAAGTCATAATTTACGAAATGTTATTCGCCTTTTTTGACTCGTGGTGATTTTGAGATAATTTAGAAGAGTGTTTGGGTTCGTTGTATACTTTAAGGTTGATTTTTTTTTTTCAATTATGCGTAAAGCAGAAGGGGTAACATGTCTTTGCAAAATTGAATAATATTTTTTTCTTTTTTTTATGACTCCCTTGACCTGAATCAAATCTTCAGCCCTCTCCTTCTTCAAAACCCCCACATCATAACAGATTCACCATCATACTTAAAAGAGAAGACTGTTATTGGCAAATAAGCATAAGAACTGGACAGTGAAAAAAATGACAAGATGTATGGTGGACAGAGGATCTTTTAAACTTTTTGGTAGTAAGATTATTTGTTAGAAGAAAGCCTGGAGAAAAAGAACTGAATGGTGAATACTTCGTTCCAACAGTTAAGAAGTTTAAAAGAAATGCAGGATGGCTCCAAAAGTTTTGCTTATAGTATGCAAATATACATACATATGCAGCATTGAAAGCAGCATAGGTACCAACAAAGCCTTCATTAGATTAAAGCTAGACATTGTTTTAAAATCCAAGTACGATTAATACTAGTAGAAGGCGTCTAAATGTATTTGATGACGCCACAAGATAATGATGCCTTTTTTTAATCAAGTTCATTAGAGCCACTGCGATACAATGAATTACTGGGTGTGGAAGAATTCGAAAACAGTAACACCACTAAGTAGCGAGTACAGAGGAATAATCAGGTGGACAGTAGATAACGATTGCATTTAAAGTTTTGAAGATTAAATTTGGCTGGAAAGCGGAGGGAGTTCCACAAGTAAAAGTGCGACAAGATAAACCTTTAACATAGAACTTACGGTTGCATCTAGCTAAGTCAACTCTATATCGATGTGACACCCTTGCCAGTCTAGTACTATGTTTATATTTATAAAGTTTATGTATCATAACAAAGAGCTCATCCGAACAATTACCATGAAAGTTTTTATAGAAAAGGCTCAGAGAGGCGACGTTACAGTGGTAGGAAAATGACTGAAGCCGGGTTGCAAGATCAGAACTAATGATATTGCTTATTCTTCTTTGGATTTTGTTGTAACTCAGAAAGGGTTACTGAATGTGGAATAATCAAAACTGGGGTTGGAAATGAAATGGTAATCTTTATAACATCAACAAAATACAATACTCGCCAGCGGCGTGAAGTAGGTAAACCACTGCTAGTAGTGGACTACTTAAACAGCATATTACGATATTTACCTGCCTCCCCATGAGCCCATGCATTAGTATATGCAGTTTTAAAAGTATTTGAATATAGAAAATATTACATATCTATATAACCCCAGATGTTGAATATAACCAGAAACATGGGTGAAAGAATTTGATTATTGTTGTAACCAAGGAAAGGTTACTGAATGAGGAATAACCAAAACGAAGATTGGAAATGAAATGGTAATCTTTATAACATCAACAAAATACGATGCTCGCCAGCGACGGGAAGTAGGTAAACCACTGCCAGTCGGGGAATACTTAGACAGCATATTACCCCCACTTGCAAATAGGGTCCAACGTATTTATGAGGGTTGAGACATACACATTAATGTTCATAGCTACGTTATATAACAGATTTTATCATGTATTTCTAGATATGTTTTACTTTCCTTAACAGTGGAAGAATTATAAAAATGCAGTTTGATTATACATTCATGTTTGCAACAAAATAAATTTTGTAATCGTACATTTTTTACGTAAAAATTGTAATCCAAAATAGAAAAAAGATAAAGTTAACTCGAAGAAAATTCTATCTAACTTTCATAGTAATAGGTAAAATTATTTTCACAAGCCTAATTTTGTCAAAGATGACAAATTATATTGCAATAATACCTGTGACACTTCCTAATGTGGTAAGATATTTGCATGTGATAGCTGAAATATTCCCACCCAGACCAAGGAAGAAATTCTGATGTTTGGATCATTTAGTCAGATTTCTGAAAGTGAGTTGGGCTAATATCTTTTTATCTGTAGGTCGATTATCGGCATTCTAAAATAAGTTATCTGGAAGTAATTTCTAAGACAAGCTAACTTGAAAGCCGTACCCAGGACCTGATGATGAAGGATTTCTCCCAGGTATCTGTTATTTTTAATTTCAGTTTGAATTTTTAATTGATATCTCAACTTATACTATGTTAAAACATAATAACTTTGCCTCTTTTTTAATAGTAGATAGGCATTCCTATCGCCCGATCCATAATGCTCCTCCTCCTCTTGAACAGGAGTAGACGCTCATCCTCTGTTTTCTGTTTAGGAAGAGCGAATTCTTTCTTCTTTTGAGTCCTTAATGTTGGTGGCTGTCATGAACTTTTAGTAATATGAGTGGATGGTGGCTATGTGTCTTCATATTGAGGGTCCCGGGTTGGCAGTTTTCTGGTTGCTGTTTTTCGGCTGTTAATTAGAAGCCTGAACACTTGCGTAGTCTTGAGAAGCTTCTCTGATCAACAGTCGCATAGTATCGGGGTCCTTGCATTGCCATATCACGCACGAAAAGGTGTCCCTGCAAGCACTTTCGGTGGGAAACCCCCGAGGCCACACTATGATGCAGTCTGTGCCAATCTCCACCCAGCCCATGTTACCTTAGACGACCGACAGTTATTGCTATTCTCTGCAATTTCTTAATCTAAAACACACACCATGACCATAAGCAACTAGTTTGACAAAAAAAAACAGCTAAACCACTCAACCTTTCTTTCTCCACCAACATTCACGATATTCGTACCAATTTCTGCAGTGTGGAATCGTTCCTCTTCGAACACTTTCCGGACATCCTAACTCTCTTGGAAACTAATTTTAATTCTTTAATCTCCTTCCTCGATTCCTTGCTATCTTCCTCTCTGTCGGAAGGACTGTAGAATCTATATGCATGTTTATATTCGGGAACATCTAGCTAGGGAACTCTCTCACACACTCTCTCTCCCTCTCACTCTCTCATTCTCTCTCTCTCTCTCTCTCTCTCTCTCTCTCTTTGTTTTCAGACGATTCTTACGTACGCCTCCGCCTTTCTCTACTAAAGTCAGTCAGCCATCTCTTCTTTCTCTATCGTTCCCTTTCCTCTCATGATTGTAGCGTGCTCGATAGTATTTCTGATAATATAGATAAGGCCCTTTCTCTACTCCCGTTTGTAAATATCTTCAGTGTCCACCATGTCAAGTGGCTTAATCACTCAGTCACTAACTTCGCTGATATCCAAACCCTGAACTTCTCTATCACTCAGTCACATAGACAAGTGATGGACTTCTGATTGGGACTGATTGGTACTCAGTGTGTAACATCCTTTGCTTGCAATGAAGTTTTTAATCATCCTGTTTAAAATGTACAACTGAGATTTCTTCCTGGGTGAAAGACGGCTTCGAATCTTTATTCCAGCGCGTAAATACCAAGTTAAACCGCGTTTATCTCCTTGGTTCTAACCTGCATGCTGGGCCGCTATAGCCCACAGACATCACTTCTTCCGGCTGTACCTGAGCGACAGGTCTGATTATAGCAGACGTCTCTTTGTCATTGCTCATAATTAGTGCAGGCTTGTCCTCAACGAAGCGAAAGCAGTAAAGCGACTAAGACACAAGGAGCTTACAGGGTGTGTAAGAATTAGTAACAGAAACATTAATAATGATCTTGAAGAGAAAAGAGTAATCAGGAGGACAGTAGATAGCGGTTGACGCCGCATTTAGATTTTTGCAGATTAAAGTTTGCTGGAAAGCACGGAACGGGAAGGGAGTTTCTCAAGTGGGAAGTGCGAGAGAAGAAACTGTTAGCATAGAATTTACGGTCACATCTAGTCAACTGTAAATTGATGAGATCTCGATGCCAGTCTAATACTGCGCTTAATTTTTTTTTTTAATCTCGATACGATAACAAAGAGTGATATTTATTTTTTTAAATTACCAGATATGGCACAAGGCCAAAATGGGAAAAAATGAAAAAAGGAGGGTTTTCTTCTGTTTTAAATTTAAACATAGCTAGCCACAATCACTGAGCCAAACATACCACAATATTCCTAACACCAATAAAACGCATTCTTGCTCACCATCCTTACTACATCCCCCATAATACCACAATGTCTCTATGAAAGTCCTAACAAGTCCCCAAATGTACAATTCATTGTCTGTTGGGTGGAGGGGAATAAAACAACAATTTAAAAAAATCTAAACCCCAATGTGTATAGAGAAGAGCGATATTTATTCTGAGTATATACAGAAATGTGGCATATGGCCAAAATGGAGAGTGGGGAAAAGGACGGTTTTC
>CAHIKZ030005066.1:5512500-5530000 GCA_903632075.3 Acanthosepion pharaonis
AGCTAAATTCTGAAAACCGATTGATATAAATTAAGAAGACACTTTAATCATTAAGAATATATTTTTGAGCAAGAACAAGGAGCGCGATATTTATGCTGAGAATGATATCAAAAAGAATCATTCAAGTGTAAAAAAGGATGTATACCTGTTTTAGGAAACATAGGTATACATCCTCTTTTTACAAAAGAAGCGTTTGTTAACACAGAAGTGATTGATTATGGACGTCAAAAGAACTGTTGGAATGGGTAGATAACCTTGATATATTTTTGAACGATATTTGAATGATCTAGAACCGATACAGGGAGGAAACCGCCTCTATAGGATTAGAAAATGAATTCAGTAAATAAAGAAAATTGAAAGGGATGGAAGTAAAAGATGTGTTCACACCAGAATTATACAACCAATAGAATGAGACGATTCTAAGAGAATTAGAAATCTTACCAGAATTCATTACTGGTGGCCACAATCTTAAGAACACAAGACATTCATATAACACAGTGTTGATATCAAACATAGAACATTGTTAGCAAAAGAAACAAATCAACGTGGGAATTACAAATTAGAGGTAGCAAAATCAAACACGGACAAAATAAATATCTGGGAAATTCTTCAACAAAGGGTGGGAAGTACAACATTGAAATTCAAAAGCGCATGAAAAAAAACCTTTCCAAAGCTAATCAAGAATTAAGAAACAGTAGAATTTCGTTAGAAACAAAGAAAAGATTACTGGACTGTTACATAACATGAATCCACCTACATGGCATTGAATGTCTCACGGATGGATGACATGAATGTAGTTCTACAGAAGGAAGCTGAGAATATCATGAATCGAACATGTGAGTAACGACGAAGCTTTAGAGAAATAGAAATTTAAAGAACACTTATACTTAATTTCAGGAAGAGAAAGTTGAAATCTCTATGGAACATAATAAGGAAAGGGAGCTCGGAAAATTTGATTCTCACAGGACAGATTTAAGGTAAGTGGAACAGTGGAAAACGACTCATTGCCTACCTAGCTAGCTTGAGTAAATGAATGACGGAACAGAGTTTAGGATAAAATAAGACATAATGCTGAGTGTCATCTACCATGTATTCAATTGTGAAAGCAGAATAACATATATCATATTGTTATTACTTCAGGGTCTCCAAGAAAATTTAATTTCGTCATTAATTGACCTATAAAGGAGTCGATATACCGTTAGACAAACAAATCAATTCATCAAAACATATGTAGAAGAATGTGTACCTGTGTTTTATATTATAAAAGGCGTTTGACAAAGTACGTCACGGAGAATTGTTGAAGCTGCTAGGCAACCATGACATATTTGGGAAGCATATTAGAATAATTCAGAATCCATATTGGCATCAAACCACCTTACATACTGAGAAAAAAATGAATTAAGTATGTATACAAAAGTAGAAAAGAATGCAAGATAAGAATGTGTCGTCTTAATGGGGTTATTCAACCTATGGAGTGACGTGATTCTGAGAGAGAAATCCTACCAGCATACATTATTGGCGACACCAATCGTAACAACGTAAAATATGCAGATGACACAGTGTTGATAGCAGACACGGAAACGACACTGCAATAAATCCTACAGAAGGTAGTGAAGGAAAGCGAGAAGAAAGGACTTTATACCAATTGCAAGAAGACAGAAAGCATGGTTGTTAGCAAAAGGTACAGGCCGACATGCAAATTGGAGATAGTAAATCTAACAAAACGATATTAGAATAATCTAGAACCGATACAGGGAGGAAACCGAGGGTTAGAAAATGAATTCAGTCAATAAAGAAAATTGAAAGGGATGGAAGAAAACGATGTGTTCTCACCAGACTTATACAACCAATAGAATGAGACGATTCTAAAAGAAATAGATATCTTACCAGGATTCATTATTGGTGGCCACAATCTTAAGAACACAAGACATTCATATAACACAGTGTTGATATCAAACATAGAAAGGACAGTACAAGATCACCTACAAAAGGTAGTGAAGGAAAGCGAGAAGAAAGGACTTTATACAAATTGCAAGACAGAAAGTATGGTTGTTAGCAAAAGGTACATCCCAATATGCAAATTACAAATTGGAGATAGTAAAATCAACCAAGTACAACAATTAAAATATTTGTGAAGTGTTTTAACAAAGGATGGAAAATGCAACCGTGAAATCCGAATACGCATTGAGATAGCGAAAAATGCCTTCCAAAAGCTAAACAAATTATTAAGAAAGAAGAAAATTTTCGTTAGAAACAAAGAAAAGATTACTGAACTGTTATGTAATATCAGTTTTCTTATATGGCAGTAAATGCTGGACAATCTCCGCACAGATGAAGAAGAGACTTGATGCAACAGAAATGTGTTTCTACAGAAGGATGCTGAGAATACTATGGACCAAACATGTGAGCAAAGTTGAACTTTTAGAAGAAAGTGAAACAAAAGGTACACCTATACTTAACATGAGGAAGAGACAGCTGAAATTTCTAGGGAATATAATGAGAAAAGCGGGCTTGGAAATTTCGTTACTCACAAGACAGATTGAAGGCAAGAACGACAAAGAAAAAACAACGCATAACCTACCTAGAGAGTTTGAGTAAATGGATGGCAAAACAGGATTTAGGAGTGATATGAAGACAAAGACAAAATTTAATAATAGCTACGATGGATAGAAAATTGTGGCGAGCCACAATCGCCAACGTCTTGAACTGATACGGTACATAGAAAAAAAAATTATAATGTTAGAACACACACGGTTTATTTTAAAATCTCACTTTATCTGCCGAACAACCTCATAAAAAGGAGAGTTTATTTGCAGTATTTTTTACATGTTTGTGCATATCTTAATGTTTGTTTACGCGTGCTATATACAGTTATATATCAACAAAGCCACTGGTGTATGTGTGTGTTGTCAACTAGTTAACCAATGTAAGTAGATAAAAGATGTTTTTTCTTGCTTTCCGAATATATTCTCAAAATAACATAAAAATTCGTCCCTCAAGAGTGATTGAAGAGTCTGCTAAGCTTCGTAGGTTTGAATTTAAGATATAGGTATCGCTCGGTTATAGGAGAGTTGGAGAGGAGGTTTTGACACCTTCGTCTGCCTCGTTAATATAACCAGTTTAGTTGGCTAGGATTTGCGGCTTATTAAGATTCAGCCAGATTTGTACAAGCTAAGATAACTTTCAATCTAAGAAGAAAGTCTCGACTCTTGTTTGTTCCTTTGGCTTGCAGTTAAGAATTTTCAAAGTAACCTTAAAATTTTAGGTAAATATCCGTTCCGCGTTTCGGAAATGTCTTTTAATTATAATAACTGTTCTAATCCAACTATAAGTTCTTACTACTTATTTGAAAATCTATTAAACTAATTTACATATACTTTACGACTGAGAATATATAAGAAAAATAATGTTTTTCTGCCTTATCTTTTTTTACTAAACATTTTTTCAATTCTTTTTTATTAACTGTGTCCCCTTAGGATGTACGCGATCACGGCTCTCCGCAACTTCCTGTCACTTGTAAATTTTGATTTTCTGTTATTTCTCCTAAGCACATCAAGTAAGTTATGCGTTGTTTTCCTCTCCCTTCACCTCTATCTTTCCCGTAAGTATCAGATTTTCCAAACGGCTCAAAAGCCTCTCAAGATAGAACGTTACTGATTGAGGTTGTTGTATAGACATAAAAGACAAGGTAAGTGCAGACTATGAGCAGATGTAGGATAGATAACAGTTGATTCCAGATTTGATGAGGTTAATATTGTAGTGATCTAGAAAGCATCCTCTCCGGAGTCGGTTCCACAATGTAGCGTTTTTTGTTTTGTTTTTTGTTTTGTTTTTGTTTTTTTGTTTTTTTTTTTTTTTTTTTTTTTTGTGTGTGTGTGTGTGTGTGTGTGTGTGTGTGTGTGTGTGTGTGTGTGTGTGTGTGTGTGTGTGTTGGTTTGATTTGTGATTTTTGTTTGTTTATCTACTTTTTGTTTGTTTTTTTTTGTTTTTGTTTGTTTTTTTTATTATTTTCTTGGGAGCAATTGCCTTAAAACTGGCAAACCTTAATTTTTTTAATAATATCCAACTTCCATCTCGACATTTGTTTCTCCCATAATATCTGTTCTGATCAAAGTACAGTATTTGTTCTAACAATTTACCTGAAATTCTATCATGTCAATTAAACTTTATTCCCGGCGAGGTATCAGAAAAATAGTTTGTTTTGTTGTTGTTTTTGTTGTTGTTTTTGCTTGTTTTCGTTTTTTCTTCTTTTTTTTTACTTTCTTTCCTTTTTTCACGTTTTGTTTTTTTGTTTTATTGATTGGGTCGTTGTTATATTTTATGAGAAAAAAAAAACTTAAAATTGTAGTTAAATATCCGACTTTTGTTCCAGACGTTTGTGCTAATCATTTGCCTGAAAATCTATTAAGTGCATTGACACTTACTTAATTAAATCTGTTATAAAATTCTCAAGTTAAAAAAAAATAACAAACGACAATTTAAAAAAAAATAAAAACAAAGCTAACTCTAAGCGCTATTCATACCTTTCAAAATGTCCGCTGCTTTTTATAGTTTCATATTTCTAGCATTTACACAAGCATAAAAGTAACAAAATATATTTTTTGTTTTATACATATAAAGATGTGAGAGAATTATTACACCAGATATGCGCGAATCAGCGTGTATGTGTCTGTGTGTATGTGTGTGTAATAAATTTTATATCTATATGTATAATTATTTCTGCTTGTCCATGTGTTTTTTTCCATTTCTGCTTTCTGTGTGTCTATCAGTGTGTATATGTTTCAGTGTATGTATCTGTGTTTGCTTATATGCGTATGCATGTTTCAGCGTGTGTAATTTTAGTTGCGTACATCTGTGTGTATGTTCTTTCTCTGTGGCCTGCATGCATGCGTATTTTTCAGTATGTGTGTGTGTGTCTTTCAGATGCGTACATATCTCAGTGCGCGTACCTCGCTGTGTGCTTCTGCGTTTGTGACTTGCGTGTGATTAATTGTGTATGTGGATCCGCGTGTTTCTTTTTGTTTTTGTGAATGTCTGTGTTACTCTGTGCGTATGCTTACGCTTCTATTTGCCTGTGTGTTATACCTGGCTGTCTATCTGTGTCTCTGTATGCGTGCGTGTGTACGTGTTTTTGTATGTGCGCATGTGTGTGTATGTTTTAGAGCGTGTGCTTCAGTGTATGTGTATGACTTTGTATTTCTGTACATGTTTTACGTGCATTTTCCTTGATGACTGTGTGTATGTATGTGCATTTGTGTTTCATAGTGTGTCTGTATGTGCTTCCGCGTGTGTTATTCAGAATGTGTGTTTTGCGTGTTCGTATCACAGTGTTCGTGGCGTTGTTGGTTATAAACTGTACCGGTCGCATTATATTCTCTCTACAAAGAAGTTGGTATTTTCTAATACCAAAACACCTTCTCCTGGTCCACCGGTCAGAAAATTTCATACACTACCCGCGCATCCAAAATTACAACGCCTGGTATTTCCAAGCGGTCACCAATCTAGTTACTGACCAGGCTGAACTTTTCTTAACTTCGGTGATCAACGTAATATGGCCGTAAGCTTTTCTATTTTTATTTTCTACTGAAATGCACAAATAACAAATAACTGAGTATTTATGATATCATTTTAAATGTAAGCTTCTTTCCTAAGAAAGAATTCGTAAAAAGAATTCCTCATAACAATTCGAACTAGATAGATAGATGAGGAAATTAGATAGATAGATAGATAGATAGATAGATAGATAGATAGATAGATAGATAGATAATATGAAAAATCAAATAGATAGATATGAAAAATCAGATAGATAGATAGATAGATAGATAGATAGATAGATAGATAGATAGATAGATAAGGAAATTAGATAGATAGATAGATAGATAGATAGATAGATAGATAGATAGATAGATAGATAGATAGATGTCTTGTCTTATAATTGTATTATCCTAATCACAAAAGTTATATTATATAGTTTGTTTTTGTTTTATATAAATTGCCACCATTGTTTCCCATGATATTTGACTATGTAAAAACATGATGCTTTGCTTAATCCTTAATGCTTACAAGTGATGATAATAGCTTAGTTTTGTGAAGGTTATATCAAGTGGCTTATAAATATTGGCGAGTTGATATCAGGAAGATGAATGGTACCACTAAGCTCCTATCAAGCATTTCTTTTTTTGTTTCTTTTTTGTTTGTTTGTTGGATTTTTGATTTATTATTTTACTCAATATGGAATATATCGGCGAGAAAACTTTCTTAATTCCCTTGTAATTCAATTAACTTTTCTTTCCAACAACCTATTCACTTAGCAACTTATTAGCAGTGCCAGACACAACAAACTCCGCCCATAAGAAAAGTTTCTTGCATTTTGATCTACTTCGTAAAAGCCTTAACCCTTGGCTCAGTGCACCAGGCTTCGTCAGCATTGCGCTATAAGATATCATCAAACATTTTACCAGACAGCTCGTTAAAACAATTATTTTTCCTTCAATGAATAGGATTATGATTTCAAAATAATAATAATAATAATAATAATGCAAATATATACATGTTTCTGTTCGGGCTGGTGTCTTCATCATGTTTTTTAGAGACATAACATTTCAGCCCTTGAACTTCACAGACTTCTACTAGTGTCTGTTTTTTTCAGTAACCTTCTGGCTATTTCGAACAGGACCTTTTATTCAGTCCATGTATATATATATATATATATATATATATATATATATATATATATATATATATAGCATAATGAGAAACAACTAAAATGTTGCAAATTAAAAATAATAATGTTTTTTATGAAAGTATTTATTTATATTTGATATTTCAGATCGACCTCGATCTTTCTTCAGAAATAAATGTTTTTAGAGGTTTGTTTTTGGTAAACAACTATGAGTAAATAGCAGAACAGACTGGGTTCTATAGCCTTGGATGGCAATTGGTCTAGGAGAAGGACAATTCTGAAGATCTTTTGCAGACCTTGTGGCACTTAATACACCAGATCTCTGTATTCGGCCCTTCAAAAAGTGTGTTTGGTTCTGTACAAAGCCTTCATCGCTATAATCAAATCATATGTGCTGGTGTCTGGGCTGTCAGTTCCTAGCAACTGAGCTGCTTGACCCTCATACATTGAATAGGACGGGAGAGTCCACCATATCCCTCTCATTCTGCTCTCCATGTTACAACAGATAACTCATACCATTTAATTCGTCTTTGTGAATCCGTATTTGTGATGCTTCTACAGTAAAACCAAACAGAATACAAGACTCAATTCGAAATTCCCAGAAGGCTATCGAATGCAAACATACCGGAAGACGGTCTATATAACTGAAACGATGTGCCCATAATGGCCATAATGGGAATATTCGTCCCGATATATTAATGCATTATCATAATCTTTCTGTTTAATGATTATCGTTCTGTGTATGACGATCAACTATATCCGGCAGAAAGGCATCTGATCGGGTCAGTAGAGGTTTTGGGTTGACTGGAACTACCTCTTAAACCCTTTGTTATTCCCAGCTACCACTACCAGATGAAATATCAGAGATGGGCATACTTTAATATTGAGGGTTATTACAAAAAAAGTTAAAATGAAAGAATTAAAGTTAAATAAAGTCAAAGAGACGTAAAATGAAATTAAAGAAAAGGAAAAAAAAATGTAATTCGAAATGGTATAAACTTTATGATTACTTAAATGTTGAGAGGCAGGCACAGAATGTCATTCGACAAATGTTCAACTTTTCAACGCCAATGAGAGTGATAGTTATCAAGTTTGGCGGAAGGACCATCAAGGAATTCATTAAACAAAGGGATAGAAGCAATATATATATATATATATATATATATATATATTACATTTGGGGTGATTTCCTAACATGCTCGCCACTAAAATTAACATTTTCATTCAAAAAGAAGTCAGTCAAAAAGCAGAACATTGACAGATAAGTACATCTGTAGCCATATACAAACGGAGGAAAAAAATGTCATTCAATACCATCCCTACCCATGCGCGCACACACACGCACACACACACACACACATATATATACATATATATATATATATATATATATATATATATATATATATATATATATATATATATATATATATATATACGCATTGACAGATACATTATGCCGAAAAAAGAACGGACGGTTCCGCTTGAGTTGTAGGGGGAAAAGTTAAAAAATATAAGATAATAAAAAAATTAAAAAAAATTTTATTATTATTATTATTATTTCCCTTCTTCCGCACGTATTTTCAGTTTCAACCGGTGATCTTGCATTATGGGTACTCTCCATCAAATCGTCCGACCACAAACAGATGATACATTTCGCAGAATATCTGCAGAGACAAACAACTCAAACTTCTGAAGCAATGGGATTCTAGGTTTTTATTCATTTGTAGGTCTTTAGGTTCCGTGGCATAGACCCCAACGCTCCAATGATAACTAGGACAATAATAGCCTGGACGTCACACATTCTGGCAACATCAATTAGGAAGTCAGTGTACATTTTAAGCTTTTCAATTTCTTCAACATTAATATTAGGGTCGGCGGGTACAGGCACATTGATGACGAGATATTTTCTTGTTTTGTTTTATTTTGGTTTTTGGTTTGTTTTTTGTTCATTTTTTTTCAAAGACGTTGACGTGTGCTTCAGTGGCCTCAAGGTTGCGATATGTTTGGATCTTGAAATTCCATAAGATCAATTTGGTCAATTTTGATATCCATCTTGGTCAATTTTTACATCCATCTCTGGCCTGTGGCCGTACCGTTCCGCCTCGACTTTTACATAGGCACCAATGCAGATGTGAGGCCGCTTCATCATGGCGTCGCTTGTATTCTTTCTTCACAAGCATTCCACAAGCGCTAATTGTGTGGGTGACATTTTCCACCTCCATGACACACACCCTGCACTTGTCCGAATCAACTAATCATGTTTCTTGGGCGATACCAGTAAGTTTTCAGTCTTGCGTTTCAGTAACATTGTTATTACTATTATTATTTTTATTTTCTTTGATTTCTGGCGTTTACACATTCCGCGTCCGGCCCGGGGACCTAAGGTTAGAAATGGCATCATGACACTTTCCACTGACAAAAAAAAAAATTACATAGATAAAGCCCTTCGTAAAGCGTGGGCTGTACTTGTCAGAACAATTTTTTTTTGTATCTCTTTGAGGCATGGACTTCCAGGAATCCCATCAATTAGTCTACTGCAATCTTTTCCAACCAATCCTAGAGCTCCAACTACAAAAGGGATTGTTGATGTTCCCATATGCCACATCTTTGAGATTTCTATTTCAAGGTCCTTGTATTTTGACAGCTTTTTGAATATTTTCAAATATACATTGCAGTCTGCAGGGACTGCCATATTAATAAAGAGGCACTTTTTTGTTTGTGGTTATATGTGCTTCCGTGTGTGTTATCCAGAATACTTTGAATCAATGTCTGGGCGGTTGGCTTTGTGTGTATTGTGTAGTCCCATAGGATTGTAACAGGTCCTATCTCCGTAACTGGGTCTGGGTAGCATTCATACCAGTTTCTTTCAGTTTCCTTCCCGTAGAAGTTGCAAATTTTCCAGTGCAGATATTGGCCCACTCTGTCATGCCGGGTTTTATACTCAGTGGGTGCCAATATCGTGCAACCTGATACTATTATTATTATTATTATTATTATTATTATTATTTCTTTTGATTTTTGTTGTATAAACATTTTCTTCCCCGTCCCAACCAGAAACCCATTTTAAAAAAAAACTAAGATCACACACATTTTACATAGATAAAGTTCTTCGTAATGTGTGAGCTCTACTCGTAAGAGTGTCAAGAATTCGCTGCCATACGGGAGGAGATATCACGTAACAATTCAATACTCTTTTCTTTCTTTCTAACGAAGTTTTTCTTTTCTGTTTCTATGCTTAGCTTTTGAAAGGCATTTTTCACCATTTCCATACGTCTTCGGATCTCAGCGTCGCACTTTCTGTTCTCTGCTAGTATATTGCTCGATATTTAAATTTTTGTAATTTTTAAGGCATGGTCAACCAGGAATCTATTCAATGAGTCTATCGGAACTTTTTCCAGTCAATTCGAGGCATCCAACTACAACTATTTAATTAACTAATTATCATTATTTCATTTCCTTTGACTTCTGGTGTATACTCATTTCTTTCCGGGTCCCAACCAGAAACCTAAGGTCAGAAACGGCATCATGACATTTTCCACTGAGCATTTTTTGAAGAAAAAAGCTATCACATTATTATTATTATTATTATTATTATTATTATTATTATTATTATTCACACAAAATAACATGGTATATATGTAATTTTGACAGTTTTTTTAAAATCAAACTTAATACTTTTCAAAGGGGAAAATGAAAATGATTTTACAATTACATCTAATATTTGGTACCTTCATTGAATCTAAAATTAAAATTAAAATTGCTTACAGAAATCTTTTTTGGATCTTCTTTATTGTGCATAAAAACAGAGCAGATTTTATTGAAAGTTATATTTCCTGCTTTCTTCAACTACTTTTGCCATCTTTCAATCAGTTTTATCATTCCCTTCTTCAGAACATTTGTTTTTTTTTATCTTTCTCAGCAAAGTAAAGAACTGCTTTAGGTACTTGTTGCAGTTTCCCAGAAAAATTATTTTTTTTTTTACTTCTAGAAAATTCCCTAAATAAATGATTATCTGAGAAAGTGTTTTAACAGATGACTGTAAATGCGACATCGAAATCCGAAGGCTTATTGGAATAGCGAAAGACGTCTTCCTAAAGCTAAACAAAGTAATAAGAAACGGGAAAATTTCATTAGAAACAAAGAAAAGAATACCTAACTGTTATATAACATATGTCCTCCTTTATATACAACGCTGCATTGGAAACATGACTGGACAATCTCCCCAGGCTTCAGGCAATAGAAATGTGATTCTACAGAAGGATACTGAGAGAGCATGGCACATAGGCAGACGAAGAAGGTATAATAACAGTTGTCTGTATTCGTAAAAAAACAATCCTTACGAAGAGCTACAAAGGATAGGAAGTTGTGGAGAGCCATAATCGCCTACGCCCTGAAGGGAAACGGCACATAGATAAAGAAGATATTCCAGCAGTTGTCAAACATTGTCTGAATTCTTAAATAAAATCTTTTTATTATTTCTTTATTAGTTTTGATTCACATTATTTATTTATATAAAATCTATGAAGAGATTGTCCAGCTATTAATGTCATATAGGAGGTGTAATATTATATAAAGATTGCTGAATTATTATGTAATATCGGTTTTCATATATGGCTATGAATGTTAGACAATTACCTCACAGATGAATGAGAGGCTTGAGACAATAGATATGCGGTTCTACGACACCATTGACTGAATATATGTGCAATGACGAGGCTGATACTTCGAATCAATAAGTGACAATTGAAATTTCTACAGGCACATAATGGGAAAAGAAGGCTTGAAGACACTCACAAGGCATATTGAAAGCAAAAGCAACAATGAAAATGTAGTGGATAACCTACCTAACGAGTTTCTGTAAACGGGTTGCAGTACAACGAGGGGTGTCAAAAAGACTCAACTTATTAAGAGTTACAAAAAGGATTTTGTAGACGGCCATGTTCGACGACGTCCTGAAAAGACACGTCACATAGACATTTGAAGAAGATATCATAACAGTTGTCTGAATTCGTAAATAAAGTTTTTACATTATTAATTCTTCATTGATGTCTTTGGTATTTAAGTCAATTATCCTCTTATCATGAAAATAAAAGATGTGGCTTACAAAAAAAATAACATCTCCCGACGGAATTTAGACCAGCAGCTAACATATTTCGGACACTTGTTTAATATGGATGATGTCTTAGCAGTAATAAAAAGCGACCATCAAATGAGGAAAAACTAAATATAAATTAATAAATAAAATAGTTGTCTAAGAATATAGAATACAGAAAATAGAAGGAGACTGAAAATTTGAATCAATAAGTGATAGTTGAAATCTCTATAGGCATATCATGGCGAAAGATGTCTTGAAGAATTTGATATTCACAAGACATATTGAAGGCAAAAACGACAAAGAAATGTAGCGAATAACCAACCTAACGAGTTTGTGTAAATGAGTTGCAGTACACGGACGGGTGTCAAAAAGACACAACTTAATAAGAGTTACAAAGAAGAAAATTTTGTAGACGGCCATTTTCTCCCACGTCCTGAGAATGTTCAAAAGAAAATGAAAATTAGAAAGAGACTGATATTTCAAATCAGAAAAAAACAGTTGAAATTACCAGGACACATCACGAGAAAAGATGGCTTGGAAAAACACTCACTGAATGTCCTGAGGGAAGGACTGGAAGAGAGAGTGTTTGTGCGAATGGATAGCTGAGCAGAGACCATGAGTCAAACGCTGCTTAGAACTATAAGACACAGGAGGTTGTGGAGAGTCATAATCGACCACATCCTAAAAGGACACGGCACATAAATAATGATGTTAATCGGTGGAAAGTCTGCAACTATCCTTTCCACGAGGCAGTCAAGGGATTTTCTTGACATTTAGTAAGCTTAGTTTAATAATAATAATAATAATAATAATGAAAGACGTCTTGGAGAATTTGACACGCACGGGACCTATTGAAGGTAAGAGGAACAGATGTAAGTAGCGAATAACCTACCTAACCAGTTTGTGTAAATGGTTGGAGAGATAGCGAAAAAAAACAAACTTAGAGCAACAAAGGACAGGAAATTGTGGAGAGCCATGATCTTGAATAGACATGGTGCATAAAAGAAGAATATTTGGCAAATATGGCAACTCAGTGAACACTTTCCAAGCAGGTTGTAAGAATATTTGCCTTGTCACCAAATACGAATGTAATCTAGTTTATCCTGATGAAATGTTACGCTAATATCATCGATTACTGCTTCCACGTGATCTAATTCGGAGTACTTCCTGCTCAAAGGGTGTGGATTCTACGCGCCATTATTTTCTCTAGATGAAAACCGGACTTTGACACAATTATTAGCGGCCTATCTAGAGGAAGGCAAACCCTGATTTTAAACTTGTCTTGAGGTCATATCCAAACAGGAAAAAGGCTATGGAAGTAAATCCAGAAGTGGATCCCCGAATGCGGATGGCTGTCAACACTGACAACTTTACGGCAATTCCTGCAGTCAAGCCGTCTCCCAAATGTAATGCCCTGTATTCCTTTTGGATCTTATCGGTACAGCTGAGAAAAGTGGAGATATATAATCTGGGCAGCGTACACCATCGCCTAGGCCTACGCCGCGAAGACAAAGGAACGTAGTTTGACCGAACAGTGAACTACCACGTTGTTACGAAGTATTCATCATCCGTCCCAATTTGTTTAAAAAAAAAAAGGATAATTTCAAATACGATTCAGTATGTTTTATTTTTCGCTTATGTGGAAGTCATATATCGAAAACCACTAACATAAACACTTTTATTCGAATGATATTAAAAGCTGAATATTTTGAGCTTACTGGGGATTTTCAGCGATGTATACCTACAATATATTCATTTGACTGTAATTAACTTGAAGCAGTCAATACTACCATGGAATACAATTCAGTGAGCAATCTCCAGTAAAAAAAAATAATTTGCAAACCATTTTTGACACTTTCGTTGATTTACAGTTCGGTTTCCATAAACCTACAAATCTCTTTTTTTTTACTTTTGCGTCGAATTTTTACCTTTCTTGAAATAAAAAGGAATATTATACCAAAACGGTTAATATCAAGAAATGTGCGCTGATATGAGAGCACTCACAAAACAATTTAAAACGACCTTTTAATGAAGCAAAGACTAAACGCTCATAAAACCAGCTGAACACAAAAGTGGAGCATAATTTTACGTCAACCCAATATTTGAAGCAGCGTTTTTATGGCAATACTTTCAAATGATTTTGTAGTATACTTTTATTTGCAACATATATGAAGATATGAAGCACTCAATAAACCCATTGCTGTGATGAAAAGAAAGTAACGTTTTTTGTTTGACAAAATAGAAAATCATTTCTCCATCTCATAATACATATCATTTGGAACTCACATTGCGATTTCTTTCTTACTTACTTATGAAAGAAAGAAAAAAAAGAAAGAATGAAGGAAAGAAAGAAAGAAAAATTAATGACTGAATGAATGAAAGCGAGATAAAAAAAAAGGAATGAGAGAAAGATACAAGTGAGAATGAAAGAAAGAAATCAAAGCGAGAGAAAAATCATTGAGAAAAAAATAAGCATCACTATGAAAGAAATGAAAGAAAGAAAAGAAAGAAAGAAAGAAAGAAAGAAAGAAAGAAAGTGAAATGAAAATGAGTACGAAAAAGAAAGTAATGAATGAATGAAAGCGAGATAAAAATCCCTGAGAAAGAAACAAGCATAAATGTGAAAAAAAAAGAACAAAAAAGAAAGAAAGAAAGAAAGAAAGAAATTGACATTGGTTTATTGAAAACAAAACAGATATAACAAAAGAAAGAAAGAAAGAAAGAAAGAAAGAAAAATTAGTTTATTGAAAGAAAGAAAGAAAGAAAGAAAGAAAGAAAGAAAGAAAGAAAGAAAGAAAAATTAGTTTATTGAAAGAAAGAAATAGACAGTGGTTTATTGAAAACAAAACAGATATAACAAAAGAAAGAAAGAAAGAAAGAAAGAAAGAAAGAAAGAAAAATTAATGACTGAATGAATGAAAGCGAGATAAAAAAAAGGAATGAGAGAAAGATACAAGTGAGAATGAAAGAAAGAAATCAAAGCGAGAGAAAAATCATTGAGAAAAAAATAAGCATCACTATGAAAGAAATGAAAGAAAGAAAAGAAAGAAAGAAAGAAAGAAAGAAAGAAAGAAAGTGAAATGAAAAGAAGTACGAAAAAGGAAGTAATGAATGAATGAAAGCGAGATAAAAATCCCTGAGAAAGAAACAAGCATAAATGTGAAAAAAAAGAACAAAAAAGAAAGAAAGAAAGAAAGAAAGAAAGAAATTGACATTGGTTTATTGAAAACAAAACAGATATAACAAAAGAAAGAAAGAAAGAAAGAAAGAAAGAAAGAAAGAAAGAAAGAAAGAAAGAAAGAAAGAAAAATTAGTTTATTGAAAGAAAGAAAGAAAGAAAGAAAGAAAGAAAAATTAGTTTATTGAAAGAAAGAAATAGACAGTGGTTTATTGAAAACAAAACAGATATAACAAAAGAAAGAAAGAAAAATTAATGACTGAATGAATGAAAGCGAGATAAAAAAAAGGAATGAGAGAAAGATACAAGTGAGAATGAAAGAAAGAAATCAAAGCGAGAGAAAAATCATTGAGAAAAAAATAAGCATCACTATGAAAGAAATGAAAGAAAAGAAAAAGAAAGAAAAAAAGAAAGAAAGAAAGAAAGAAATGAAAAATACGAAAAAGGAAGTAATGAATGAATGAAACGAGATAAAAATCCTGAGAAAGAAACAAGCATATGAAAAAAAAAGAACAAAAATGAATGAAAGAAAGAAAGAAAAAATTGACATTGGTTTATTGAAAACAAAAAAGATATAACAAAAAAGAAAGAAAGAAAGAAAGAAAAAAGAAAGAAAGAAAAAAAAAAAGAAAGAAAAAAAAGTTTATTGAAAGAAAGAAATAGAAATGAAAAGGAAAACAAAAACAGATATAACAAAAGAAAGAAAAGAAAAATTAATGACTGAATGAATGAAAGCGAGATAAAAAAAAAAAATGAGAGAAAGATACAAGTGAGAATGAAAGAAAGAAATCAAAGCGAGAGAAAAATCATTGAGAAAAAAATAAGCATCAAAAAAAAGAAAGAAAGAAAGAAAAAAGTGAAAGAAAAGTAAAGTAATGAATGAATGAAAAGATAAAATCCTGAGAAAGAAAAACAAGCATAAATGTGAAAAAAAAGAACAAAAAAAGAAAGAAAGAAAGAAAAAAGAAAGTGAAATGAAAAAGAAACGAAAAATGAATGAATGAATGAAAGCGAGATAAAAATGAGAAAAAACCATAAAATGAAAAAAAAGAACTGAGAAAAAAAACAAGCATAAATGAATGAAAAAAAAAAAAAACAAAAAAAAAAAAGAACAAAAAAGAAAGAAAGAAAGAAAGAAAGTGAAATGAAAAGGAGTACGAAAAAGGAAGTAATGAATGAATGAAAGCGAGATAAAAATCCCTGAGAAAGAAACAAGCATAAATGTGAAAAAAAAGAACAAAAAAGAAAGAAAGAAAGAAAGAAAGTGAAATGAAAAGGAGTACGAAAAAAAAATGAATGAATGAAATGATAAAATGAATGAAATGCGAAAAAAAGATAAAAAAGAAAGAAAGAAAGAAAGAAACAAGTAATAAATAAAAAAAAAAGAAACAAAAAAGAAAAAAAAAGAACAAAAAGAAAGAAAGAAAGAAAGAAAGTGAAATGAAAAGGAACGAAAAAGGAAAATGAATGAATGATTGAGATTTGAGAAAAAACAAAAATGTGAAAAATAGAACAAAAAAAAGAAAGAAAGAAAGAAAGAAAGTGAAATGAAAAGGAACGAAAAAAAAGTAATGAATGAATGAAAGCGAGATTTATTGAAGCATAAATGTGAAAAAAAAGAACAAAAAAAAGAAAAAAAAGAAAGAAAGAAAGAAAAAGAAAGAAAAAAGAAAGAAATTGACATTGGTTTATTGAAAAACAAAAACAGATATAACAAAAGAAAGAAAGAAAGAAAGAAAGAAAGAAAGAAAAAATTAGTTTATTGAAAGAAAAAAGAAAAAAGAAGGAAAGAAAAAAAAAGTTTATTGAAAGAAAGAAAAGAAATTGAAAAAAAACAGATATAACAACTGAATGAAATAAAGAAAGAAAGAAAATTAAAAAATGAATGAAAGCGAGATAAAAAAAAAGAATGAGAGAAAGATACAAGTGAGAATGAAAGAAAGAAATCAAAGAGAGAGAAAAATCATTGAGAAAAAAATAAGCATCACTATGAAAGAAATGAAAGAAAGAAAAGAAAGAAAGAAAGAAAGAAAGAAAGTGAAATGAAAAGGAGTACGAAAAAGGAAGTAATGAATGAATGAAAGCGAGATAAAAATCCCTGAGAAAGAAACAAGCATAAATGTGAAAAAAAGAACAAAAAAGAAAGAAAGAAAGAAAGAAAGAAAGAAATTGACATTGGTTTATTGAAAACAAAACAGATATAACAAAAGAAAGAAAGAAAGAAAGAAAGAAAGAAAGAAAGAAAAATTAGTTTATTGAAAGAAAGAAATAGACAGTGGTTTATTGAAAACAAAACAGATATAACAAAAGAAAGAAAGAAAAATTAATGACTGAATGAATGAAAGCGAGATAAAAAAAAGGAATGAGAGAAAGATACAAGTGAGAATGAAAGAAAGAAATCAAACGAGAGAAAAATCATTGAGAAAAAAATAAGCATCACTATGAAAGAAATGAAAGAAAGAAAAGAAAGAAAGAAAGAAAGAAAGAAAGAAAGAAAGAAAGTGAAATGAAAAGAAGTACGAAAAAGGAAGTAATGAATGAA
>CAHIKZ030005066.1:5532500-5632500 GCA_903632075.3 Acanthosepion pharaonis
TTCTCTCTCACTTATACAAACATATATATACACACACAAACATGTGTGTGTGTGCGCGCGCGCACTCGCGTGTGTGTGTGTGTCTGTGTGTGTGTGTGTATTAGAGCCGTTCATGTAGAGATTTTCCAATCGTAGCTTAGATGTGGCACAAGGCCGAAAGTATGGGGGCATCCAGTGAGGATCGAACTCACTTTTCAGTAGTAACTGATCTAGCGAGACAAGCTTGCTAACCATTACACCACGCTCATGTAGAGCCCACTGAATACATCTCTCTCTCTCTCTCTCTCTCTCTCTCTATATCTATATATATATATATATATATATATATATATATATATATATATATATATATATATATATATATATATATAGAGAGAGAGAGAGAGAGAGAGAGAGAGAGGGGGTAGAGATACATTTCTATCGGTCAGTTCCATCAGTCCTTTCTTTCCCTCCTTCGCATTTCTGCCATGTCTACACACAGAGACATACGCATATGCACATATACATACAAAGACACGCACAAACATAAAAGCCAAATTATTTCATTTGTTCCTTTTGACACGCAAACAATAATCTAATCATGCGAGTGCAAATTCTCGCTTTTAAACACATTAAATGCCCTCCTCTCTTTCTCTCTCTATTGATTTCTCTCCCTCTTTATCTCATATTCTCTCTCGTTCTCTCTGACTCTCACTTTCTTTATCTGTCCATCTCCCGCCTCCTTATCTCTCTCTCTCTCTCTCGCTCACTCTCTTTTCTACTCCCTCCCTCTGTCACTTTATCTCTTTTTCTCGCTCTAATTCATGAGGTTTATATGGATGCACACACTTGTACTGACACATTTATGTTTATGTTTATAAATAGCTCTCGTTCTCTTTCTCTATCTCTCTCTCTATATATATATATATCCATATATATTTCTGAGATGTGGTATTATGTACACTATTTACATTATTCGGACTATTGTCCTCATCTTTGTTGTCATATTTATCACAACGTTTCGGCCTTTGTACGATCCAGCCTTCTTCAGGTGTTTGGAATGTCGAACTTAACACTTTATTTCGCTCGTTGAGGTAGACTGTTCTATTTCATCGTACCATGTATGCACTGTGCCATGCGTCCTTGAATGTTCTCGAGTGCGCAGACCCCGGTTGACGAATTAAATAAAATAAACGGAGCGTCTGCCCAAATATGGGGAATCCGCTTAAACTTACATTTGCGGTAATAAAAATGCACATATATATATATATATATATATATATATATATATATATATATGTGTGTGTGTGTGTGTGTGTGTGTGTGTGTGTGTGTGTGTGTGTGTGTGTGTGTGTGTACGTATTTATACACGTATACATACGTGTGTAGAGATTTATACACGTTGAATTAAAAGATAAAAATTTTGTAATTTTAGAAATATACACACATATATAAACACACACACACATATATATATATATATATATATATATATATATATATATATATATATATATATATATATAGGATATTAAAACATGTTAAAATGACTACATAATAGCAATTATGTTTCAACACCATAAACGTGTCTCCTTCTGTCGATGTTAAATTACTGCCGAGAGAAAGATTAATTTCTAAAACATAATATTCAAGGAGACACATTTTGATGTTGAAACATAATTGTATTATGTAACGACTTAACATGTTTTAATATCCTAAAATAAATAATATTTAGCTCTACTCTGTATTGAGTACTCTTTTAAATTAAATTTTGCGTACATATATGCCCCATTAGTTCTCATTTTACATATATATATATATATATATATATATATATATATATATATATATATATATGCGTTCTGAGCGTAATATTGGAGATTGACGCATTTTCAGCTACTTCCTTCTCCTGGGGATGATTCCAGCAGCCAGTTGCAATTGAAAGTTTGGAAGTAAGGAAAGTAAGTCCCGGAGAGTTTCATAATCTCCACTATATATGTAAGAGAATAAGCGTACTAAAACCAAAGAAATAAATAATATTCGAACACAGCTCTAAAAAAATTAGATAAATTTAATGATTGAGTATGTCTTGAAAGAAACGAATTACAAATGTCATCATGAAACAAAATCTGTGTGTTGTAAAGAACAAAAACAAAAATATTTTGTTCTTTATAACATACAGAATAAATTGCTTAATACGATAAAAGAAACAGATTAAGGAGTGTGTCATGTATTTAAGTTGTTTTATAAATGTGTATAATTTTCCAGCAGTCAGCGAATGGTGGGGAGGACTGTTTTATAACTACTATTAACATATTGTTTACATAACTCCGTTCGTATGTTTTAAGTGGGCTTTATTTATTTTAAAATTAGAGAGATTATTATGAGATGGTTAATCGATAACATGTGAAATATTGAATAATTGATTATACGAAAGATGTGAGAATTTAGTTGTCCACAAAACAACAACACCGGTCACAGGCTTACGGTAAAACTGAAAGCTGAATACTAATTTTGTGAATTTACGTGATCGTATTTTTTAAAAAGAAAAATGAACTTTAGGCAGCTAAAAATAGATTTTCTAGATTTTCTGGTTAATAAATATTTTCCCAATTTTTGAATATCGATTTTTATTAAGGAAAATATTTTCAGTCATTTTCTGGAGTGATCTTGCAGACAGCAAACTTAGTTGTCTAAAATTTCAAATGTTTAAAGGGTTTGACATAACGTCGCTGATTGGCTAATAAATGCGAATATGGAAATTCAAATCTGGAGCCTATTTTGTGCATAAAAATTAATTTTAATAGTGGTACTTAAATCTATTGATTTTTCTAGAATTTTTATCGGGGTTACACACACACACACACATTTATATATATATATATATATATATATATATATATATATATATATATATATATATATATATATATATATATGGCATAAAAAGCAAGAAATTTTCTTATTATAGACCATGATAGATTTTAAATAAAAACATACACACCAGTCGACCGGTTTCGTCCCCTCTCATCAGAACTCTTAACAGGAACACAAATTATGACGAGAAAGAAAAAGAAAGTCTTTAATTTATAATATATATATATATATATATAAGAGTGTGTGATCCTACCCCTGAAGATGATTGAAACTCTATGCATTATATATATATATATATATATACATATATATATGTGTGTGTGTGTGTGTGTGTGTGTGTGTGCAAATGACCTAATGTACAATTACATTTGTTGCATTCCAAGTCATATTTATATTTGATTTTCTACCAGCACGCATATATACACAATATCAGATGATGAAAGTCAATGTTTTTAAACTAAAATTGCTATAAACTAACTGATATTCAGTCAAATGTTCAGGATATACTCATATGTACATCATATCAATATATCCGATGGATTTCAGCTTTTAAAATAAATCCTATTAAGCTATTGATAATATCTTCTGTTTGTGGGCGTCTCGTTTTTTTTACTATGCTAGTAGATTACAACATCAACTTATACTCACATATGAAGCCGAAAGATGTAGGCCACATTAACATATATTTATGTATCCCATGGCCTTCTTCGATATGGCATGTTCATTCAGTGTGTTGGCGATCATGGCTCTCCACAATTTCCTGGCCTTTTTAGATCTTATATGGGCAGAAGCTGCCCAGTCTTCACTTTCCAGCCTTGATAGAATCAAGCAGCGTCTCTGCGTCCTTGTGGGAGATGAATTATTTTCCCATCCTACAACCTCTTTCTCACAGACTGGACGTCGCATGTCTCTCGCCGCTCTCGCTATTTCCATGGAAAGTGTTCAAATGAACTATACTCCTTAGTTCTACACAGTTCACACCTTCACGGTTAAGACCCGCCATGCTACGCCCATGGTTACAAGTCACTCATTCATTTCTTATTCCTTTGGCAAGATATAAGTGCCACTCGAACAGCATGAACCACTGCTTTGTGGTCCCGACTCCCAAAAGAGTGCTTCCCCGATCACCAAAATTGTAGCCTGTTAATGTTTACGAGTTATTTCCACTGATATCCGCATAAGCTGTGACTCTTACTATTTAACCCTCTACCTTGAGTGGCTCCCGAGCCTTGCACAGGGTGACCACCAGTGTAAAAAAAAAGTATATTTAGTTTATTTCCTATTTCTTGTAAACGCAGTTCTGCCAACCATTTACACAAGCTCGTTAGGTGGGTTATTCGCTGCTTTTCATTTGTCCCTTCAATCTGTACTGTGAGTGTCAAATTTTCCAAGTCCTCTTTCCTCATTATGCGCCCCGTTAATTTCATATATCTCTTCCCGATGTTAAGTATATTTGTACTTTTCGGTTAAACTTTTCTCTAAAACTCGGTTTTTGCACACATTTTTAGTTCGCGGTATTCTCAGTATCCTTCTGTAGAACCACATGTCTGCTGCTTCAAACCTTTTTATTCATCTGTCAGATTGTCCAGCATTCACTGCCATATACGAGGATTGATGTTACATAACAGTTCAGTATTCTTTACTTTGTTTTTAATTAAATCTTCCCGTTTCTTAATACTTTGATTAGCTTTTAGAAAGCATATTTCGTTATTCCAATGCGCATTCGGATTTCAATGCCTCTAAAATCCTGCTATGTCAGCTGCTAAGAAAATTGTTTCACTGTGTCGTGCGAAACATTTTTTCCATCCAGAATCTATCTTACGTATATCTACCATTCGTCCATGCTTAGAGTATTGCTGACACATATGGCCCGGTACCTGTACTATTTACCTTCAGCTCCAAACAATCAGCAATATTACAGGTCCTGATCTGGCGGTATACGCTTCAGTCACATTCCGACCGCCATAAGGTTGCCTCCCTGTGTCTTTTGTATAAATACTCACATGGTAATTGTTCGGAAGAGCTCTTCCTTATGGTACTTAGACTTTTTGAATTTAAGCGTAATACTAGACTGGCATCGAGATCATAGCAATTTACAATTGAGCTGGCTAGATGTAGCCGTAAATTCTATGCTAGCAGTTTCTTTTTCTCACACTTGTGGAGGATCTCCCTTCCGGCTCTATCCTTTCCACCCAATTTTAATCTGCAAAAAATTAAATGCAATCTAAATCGTTATCTACTGTCCGTCTGGTTATTCCTCTGTACTCGCTACTTACTTTCTTCCACACCCAGTAACTCATTGTATCGCAATGGCTCTAATGAACTTGATTAAAAAAAGGCATCATTATCTTGTGGCGTCATCAAATACATTTAGACGCCTTCTACTAGTATTAATAGTACTTCGACCTTAAAACAATGACTAGCTTTAATCTAATGAAGGCTTTGTTGGTACCTATTCTGCTTTCAATGCTGCATTTCTTTTAAACTTCTTAACTGTTGGAACGAAGTATTCATCATTCAGTTCTTTTTCTCCAGGCTTTCTTCTAACAAACAATCTTACTACCAAAAAGTTCAAAAGTTCCTCTGTCCACCATACATCTTGTCATTCTTTCACTGTCCAGTTCTTATGATTATTTGGCCATAACAGTCTTCTCTTTTAAGTATGTTGGTGAATCTGTTATGATGTGGGGGGTTGAAGGAGAGAGGACTGAAGATTACTCTTTTCTCTTCCCGTTCATTACTGTTGTGATAAGATAACCCAACTTCCCCATTCACGATAATGGACGGACTGGTTGCCGATAAAGTACGGCCACAGCGGACAGTCGACGGAAAAAAAAGGGGGGGAGGCAACTGGAGAAAGAAAAAAAATACTGTTTTTTCTGCCGAAGGAATAGCAAATTCATTATCCGAATTTATTTATGATCCTGATTCGGGCATTACATTTCCAGCATACTTTAAACGCTTCGAAACTATATTTACCAAGAGATGTCAACATTGGTCGGATGAGGAACGAGTAACATTATTAGTCCAGAAACTAGAGACAAACGAGAATAGGAAGTACTCAAACTTGATATTGCCCAGAAAGCCAGAAGAAGTTTCGTTTGAAGAAACTATAAATATTTGACGAAAGGAATAGTCTGTTCCACACGCGATACAGATACCTAAACATCGTTAAAGCAGAAATGAGGATTTTGTGACATACGCGGGAACAGTGAACTCTCTGGTTGAACAATTCAAGTTAGAAGAAATAACCAAAGATGTATTCAAGTGCCTAATTTTTCTTCAAGGACTAACTGATCCTAAATATAAAGAAATTAGGTCGAGAATATTAATAATGGTCGAGCAAGACTCGAAAATAACATTACAAAGGGTGACCGAAGAATGCCAACGTCTCATAAACGTAAAAAGGGATAATATACAAATTGAGGAGAAAAGTGTTGCTAATGTTCGTAAACGTAAAAACTCGAAAAAACTCAAAAGCCAAAAGATAGAAAAATGTGAGACGTGGAAAAAAAAAACCATACCAAAGACACGTGTTGGTACAAAAATAAATTATGTCAAACGTGCGGAAATAAAGGGCATAAATATACGGTTTGCCACAAGAAAAGGAAATTACAAGATGTAAGCCTGGTATTATCAGAAAAAGAAATTCAGAAAGGTAAAAATAGAAAGTACGTAGATGTACGTATAAATAATCATACAATTACTTTCCTATTGGATTCTGATTCAGACATAAGCATCATTGATGAACAAACATGGAAAAATATTGGAAGACCTAAATTTATCTGAAACCAAAAAAACCGCTAGAGGGATTTCAGGAAAGAAATTAAACTTTAAGGGAGAATTAAAGTGCGATATTTCGTTATGTGGCAAGACTTCAAAAACGAAAGTATGTAATCCAAGGGATTAATTCCAGTCTTTTTGGAATAGACTGCATAGTACTTTTTGATTTGTTTGAACTCCCGATTAACTCATTTTGCAACGTAATAAAAGTGCAGAAAAACAAATTAAAAATGAAAAATTCATAAATGAATTAAAAGAATATCCCAGAGTTTTTTCTGAGGGATTGGGTTTATGTACTAAGACGGAAGTCAAATTTGAACTCAAGGAAAATGTGAAACCAATTTTTAAACCTAAGAGAAACGTTCCTTTTTCCTCCTTAGACACAATTAATAAGGAATTGGAAAGGCTCGAAAAAAATGGGAGTGATATCTAAGGTTGACCATTCGGATTGGGCCTCGCCCACAGTTTAAGAAAAACGGAAAAATAAGAGTGTGCGCAGATTTTTCAACAGGGTTAAATGATTGCCTTAAAAATCAGTTATCCACTACCTTCACCAGAAGATATTTCTTCAAAATTGAATGGGGGGAAGATTTTTTCAAAAATCGACCTGTCTGACGCATACTTGCAGATTAGAGTGACGAATGCTCAAAATATTTGTGTATAAATACACTTAAAGGTATTTATAAGCTAAATAGGCTTCCTTTCGGCTTAAAGGTCGCCCCAGCTTTGTTTCAACAGGTGATGGACACTATGCTGGCAGGCCTTGAGTTTGGTACCGCCTATTTAGATGACATTCTAGTCAAAAGTAAGAATGTTCAAGAACATAAAACGCACATCAGAGCGATATTCAAAAGACTAGAAGATTTTGGCTTTAAATTAAGCCACGAGAAGTGTAAATTCTTCATGGAAAGAATTACATACCTCGGACAGGTAATAGACAGTGAAGGCAGGAAACCGGACCCACAAAGAGCCGATGCAATTAAGAACATGCCCGCACCCGACACAGTTGCGAAACTACAATCGTTTCTGGGGTTGGCACAATATTATGCAATCTACATACCTAAAATGTATGATTTAAGAGCCCCCCCCCTTAACGAATTGTTGAAAAAAGACAAGAAATGGTTTTGGTCAAAAGAGTGCGAGACGGCTTTTCAAAAATAAAAAAATGCCTACTCTCAGATCTCGCCTTAGCACATTATGATCCTGAGAAAGAGATCATTCTGGCAACTGACGCAAGTTTGTACGGAGTGGGTGCTGCACTGCTACACAAATATGAAGATGGTACTACTAAACCGATCGCGCACGCGTCGAGGACTCTTCTTCCGGCTGAAAAAAAATTATAGCCAGATCGAGAAAGAGGCTTTGTCGATTGTGTTCGGGGTTAAAAAATACCATCGCTTTTTACATGGTAGATCATTTGTACTTCAAACGGACCATAAACTGTTACTTACAATATTTGGAGGTAAAAAAAAAGGCATTCCTACGCATACAGCTAATCGATTATGGCGATGGGGTGTAACCCTGCTTAATTACCATTTTAGGATGGAATACGTCAAATCTGAAGAACATGGGCATGCGGATGGATTGTCAAGGCTGATTCCAAAAAATGAAATGTTAGACGGTTATAGCAGCATTAACTGAGGAAAAAGAAATATCAGGTCTCTTGTTGAATACAATCAGGGAATTGCCGGTAACGTTGGACAAAATAAAAAAAGAAGCGGAAAAAGATCACTGTATTGTGAAATTAAGGAACCAGACGAGATGGAACAAAAGACAGAAAAGGGGAACTCAGATTTCACCTTTTTCAATTTGCGACAACACATTGATGTACGCAGATAGAATTGTTATACCTCAATCTCTACGTACAGATATGCTGAAAGAATTTCATACCGGTCATCCTGGAATGTCTCGGATGAAATCACTCATGCGTGGTTACGTATACTGGACAAGGATATTGAAGGTTTTGTAAGACTATGTAGAGGTTGTCCATTGGCTGCAAGGGCACCTCCGGTCAATGAATCCTTGGCCGAAAACGGATTTGCCGTGGGAACGTCTACATATAGACTATGCTGGACCAATTAATGGGCACTATTATTTGATATTGGACTCTATATCGAAATGGCCTGAGGTAGTCAAGTGCAAGCATCCTACATCTAGGAACACCATCAGTGCATTGGATGAAATTTTCAGTCGTTTCGGAGTTCCCAGGACATTGGTTAGCGACAATGGTACGGCGTTCACAAGTATGGAGTTTAAGGATTTCTGTACTGCCTTAGACATTGAACACATAACTACACAAGTGTGTCATCCCAGGTCGAACGGTCAAGCCGAGAAATTTGTTGACACCTTTAAACGTGCTTTACGTAAAAATAAAGGTATGGACACGGAAGAAAGAACTATTCAGAAGTTCTTGGCAATCTATAGGGTAACTCCTAATGAGAACAACGATGCGAAAATGTCACCGGCGGAAATTATGTTCGCAAGGAAAATTAGATCAATTTTCGATAGATTGTTACCCTATCAAAACAAAAAAATTGCTAAGGGGGCGGGAGTCAACATAAAAAAATACACTTCAGGAGACAGTTTTTTTTGTTGTTTTTTGTTTTTTTAAAAGTGGAAAAAGCTATTGGATGGATGGCATAATCCAGAAAAGGATTGGTAATGTGGTCTACACGATTAAAAGTAAAAAATGTACGTGTAAAAGACACATCAATCAGATTAGACCACGATATGGTGAAAAAAGCGAAGAAATTCCGATGGAAGTGTTATGCGATGCTTTTAACATGACACTACCCAATAGTGTATTTGAACCTGTATCGCATGGACCAGCCTTACGGGCTGAAAACCGGAAATTATCTTCGCCAAGAAAGGATCTAATTGTGACGAATAAAAGAAGGAGCACACGGGAAAGAAAACCAGTGGAGCGTTTTAGTCCGGATTCAAAAAGACTACATTAGCAGAAATTTTCAAAAGGGAGAATTTCAGCTTCGGGGGGGGGGGTTGTGATGAGATAACCCAACTTCCCCATTCACGATAATGGACGGACTGGTTGCCGAAAAAGTACGACCACAGCGGACAGTCGACGGAAAAAAAGGTCTTCGTTTGTTAACACCTATTGCGGTTAGCTAACTCCTGACTGTGTCTCTGTATTTTGACATACCTACATCCGATTATAAAATTATTATTGAAAACCAACACTCTGGTTTACTTTGTTTATTATATCTTGCACGAGATATAACAATTACTAATTTTTATATACCTAATTTCCCCCCTTTGTGTCTTAATGGATTTACTGCCTTGCACAGGGCGATACCGATTAAAAGAAAACAAAAAAATCATTGTAATTTGTTGTCAGAAACGTATAAATATTCGGGGTTCCTGTTTTAAATGATTTAAAACAGTTTAATGCATTAATTCAGGAATAAAAGTCGATTATAAAATCTGGCATTATTTTCCAAACAACCGAGAAAAACTAAAATCATAGCTTTAAGTTTTTGGTAATATAAAGTAGAATAATTATAAACTAAAGATGCAGCATTTCAAATTTTAAGCGTTGCCATGTGCTTTACATCGAATGAATTTGAATTAGGTGACTAGCGTTCAAAAGAAAATATTTTAGAATTTGAAAATTATCACGTGATTAACACATGCGTGTTTGAATTTACGATCAAGTTCAAAGATTAGGCAAGTATGAATAAAGAAATAAACAAAATATAATATATATATAATAATTAAATAATTTAAATTATAAATAACTAAAAATAAAATGTAAATTAAATAAATAAACAATATTAAATTACAAATAAATATTTGCTCATAATATTTACCGAATTTTTGCAGTGTGCGATAAATATAGTCATAATTGAATCTAAAAATACGTTTGATATTTACCGAAAATCAAAAATATAAAAAAAATATCTATAATTAATTTAAAAATAAACAAATGGATAAATTTGAGCATCATAATTTATATAATAGTTGGAAATTTACAATACTGACGTAATATATATATATATATATATATATATATTATGAAATGGACAAAGTCCGACAATTATTTAAAGACATTTTTATGTTTAACATTCTTTTTAGATACAAGTATTTAAGTAAATGCACTGTTTATAATAAACAGTATTAAATAACATTTACTGGCCTGAATGTCCGAGAAATTTTCATAGAAAACATTCGTCCTTCGACAGGATTCGAACCTGTATCCTATACGGAACCGTCATATAGACTGACGTGCCTTACCGCTCGGCCGTGTCGATGAAAATTTCTCGGATGTTCAGGCCAGTAAATACTATTTGATATTGTTTATTATAAACAGAGCATTTACTTAAATACTTGTATCTATAAAAACAATGTTAAGCATAAAAATGTCTCTAAATAATTGTCGGACTTTGTCCATTTCATAATGTGTGACGTCATTTGATACGCCATGAGCAGACATGAATGTACGTGAGATTCATCGAAAATTGAAGCAGTAAATTCGACCTTGCCACCCGAACGATCCTCTTGCTATAATATTCCAGTTAATAAAAGGGAAACTAGCATTATTTTTTAACTACCAGAGATATTTAGAGAGTGCATTGCTGTTTCTGTATTTCAGATTAAAGTCATTCGATGATTGTAGAGACGAAATTTCCAAGGATTTTCAGTAGAACCAAAATAAATTTAACATCGCTACCGGAATGTATGCTCGCTCGGTATACAATATTTTCGGTCACACATTGACCGTTTAAGGGACAAATCATATTTTTCGACAGTTGCATTATTTTTAGAAGAATTTAAGTTTTGTTGGAAATATATTTGTTTAATATAATGTTGTTATAACGTGAGATGGATATGTCTGTTATTAACGCAGCTAGAGCTGATCTTAACATTATTTTTGCTAAAATCTTTTTTAGTGTTGTTGAATGGTTAAAGTGCTTATGAATTAAATTTAGGAACATTCTTCCGATATTAGTTTGGACATTAGGATTAAAAAGTGGATTAAACCATATGTGTTTCTGTGATTAAGCCATATAATGTGTTTCTACTTATTTTTTACCTTCTTTGCTTATTTTTAAACACTCTAAATTTACTTTATCATTGCTTAGTTCTAAAGCCTTTATATATTTGATTTTATTATTATCCAGTATTTCCTTATTGCTGGAGTTCGTGGATAATCTAACTTGGATTGCTTTATGGTTTGGTTTGGTTTACGGCATATCAACCTCAATGGGTTATTTAATGCCGAAAATTTTTATTGCTGGTAATATATTGTTTTGTCAAAAATCTATTTCTGGTAATATTTTTCCTTCAAAAATGTATTGCTGTAATAGCTTTTATTTTTTTCTTCAAAAATTTATTGCTTGTAATAATTTTTTTTAGAAAGCATTTCTGGTATTAAAACCTATTTTTACACTTTCATAATGTTTTTACCCCAGTTTCGAGGTTAACTATTTGCCCATTACTGGGACCCTAACAGGTGCTACCACCCCAAGTCAGTGTGGACCTGGGAACACGAGCAATTAAGAGGTGGTTCCACGCTCCTCAAAACCTCCTGATCAGAGGCCTTGCTGTTGGACGTAGTTTATCGTTTTACCCAGGACGCGGATGTAGTTTATCGTCATGCCCAAGACGAAGATGATTTATGTAAATTATCTAGAATTTTATGATGGTGGCTTGATTCTTTCTTAACATTTCTATGCTTAACATTTCTATGGTTATATAGATCCTTTGCGTATGATTTATAATAATCATTATTCAGGTCTAAGGTTACATCGAAAAAGTTGACCATTTTAGCATTGGTGGTAGTCATAATATTTAGTTCGTTATCTTTAAAAAAAAAATGATCACTACCTTTCTCAATCGGTCTATATTTCGTGGTCTTGTTTTACGGAGGAAAATGACACCGTCATCTCTAAAGAGTCGGGTGTCCTTGATGTCGAAAATAAATCTAAGCCACTACAATATATATTTTTTACATTTGGGTCACCAGCTTCTTCAACCCGCGTCTATAGTCAAATCATGTTGAAAACACCGGTTCTCGTTCGATTATCGAAGTTAAGCAGCGTTCATCTTGGTCACTACTTAAATGGGAGACTGCTTTGGGAAGACCGGGCACTGTAAGCAATCTCCTACAAAATGAAATATGTTGTTGCGGATTTGAATCACCCCACAACAAAAATGCAAAAAAGCTGTTTAAATATAAGATAGTTCTATTTTCGTGTATTTTTAAAAATAAAATTAAACAATCTTCAATTTACTGTTCTTAAATATTTTCCCATATCATCGTTGACCTCAATTGGACATCCATCATTACAATTCTACTCTATGATTCCCGATCTTATAGAGCTGTCGTTTTCTGGTCTATTCCCCGATTTGTATCCTACAGTTGATGTATGTCCGGGCAGGCCGTCCACAACTCGGTTTTCCATGAAAAGAATACCACAATATGGCTTTGTGGATAATTTCCCGCTTCCAGCGTCAAACAATGTCCTGAGATCCGTAGTCTTCCCTCTGTAATTGTGGTTGTTATTTTTGGCTGATCACCAATTCAAGGTGGACATCAAAGCAAAGAACTTGACATTGATTTCATTTTCAAGAAAATTAATACAATTCTAAATGTAGTGACTTCAGCTATTAATATCATTTACGCCAACACAGAGGAAACGATTCTCTCCCCAGATGGTGAAACCGAATTCTTGTGGCTGTTCTTCAAGGAAACACACGTTCACCACATCTGTTTATCATTGACTCTTAAGTGTTACCCTTTCATTTTTTTTTTCTCAAATCTCTTCTTGTCACGTTCTTAAACCAGTCTTTTATCCAGTTAGTATTTTCTCACTGTTTTCTTTTTCAGTAAGACCGAGGTCATGACCGTCAGCAAGAGACCAGAAAAACTAAATATTAACATCAATGGGACCCAGCTAAAGCAACCCAGTCAATTCAAATATCTGGGCAGGATATTTCTGAAAACGGCAAACGAGACAGAGAAATCGAGAGCAGATGTCTAACAGCTAATGCAGTCAGTTACCAACTTGCTCCTCTTCTAAAACATCCTAGCATTTCCATGAGCACCAAGGTAAATCTCATCAACGCCATTTCCCTACCAACGCTGACATACCAGTGCCAGACATGGCCCTTAACGAAAACCCTTGAGATGTAACTGATCACTTGTGAGATGAAAGCAGAGAACAAGACCAGGCGAGACAAGATCAGGAATGAGGCAATAAGAGATATGGTAGAAGCAATACCAATCATACAATACATTGAACGACAGAAGATCAAGTGGCTCAGACATCTCACTCGTATGCCTATCAACCAACCAGCCCAACAAGCATACAACCACAGGTAATCTGGCTGGAGAACGAGAGGCAAACGAAGAAGACGCTGGAGCGACTCAATGGCAGACCATCTCAGAGCTCACGAGATATATCTCCTCCAGTCCACTCGCCTTGCCGCTGACAGACAACTGTGTCACCCCGCAACGCCTAACAGCACAAGCGGAAGGAAAAACTAACTACCTTCATTTTCTTTTTTTTTTTTTTTATTCTCCTGTCAACTTTTTCGTAATGTCTAAAACTGTGTTCCGATCTATCAATAGGCTTAAAATATTCCGCTTCTTTTTTGAGGTTATATTTAGTTAGGCCTGCTGCTAGGAATGTTGGTTCACTCTGTCATGCTAGACATATTTTTCCTCGCCAGAATCTATCTTACACATTTATAAGTCTACCATTCGTTTATAGATTGAATATTGCTTTTACATCTAATCTAGTGCTTCTGCTATGTATTTAGAGATTCTTGACAAAACCCAAAGATGTTACTGGTATTCACCTATCATCTAGGATTCAATCACTTTCCCATCACCATAATATATCTTCTCTGTGCCTGTTTTAATGTTCTGGTGAATTTTCCTCAGTGGTACTGGTTAGGACTAAATAGCGGTATTATGGTGACTGTAGTAAGAATGTATTGTTTTGGTATAAGAAATACAGTAGTATGTTTGGGTCAGTAATTGTGGTTAGCTAAGTTTAAGTTAAAACAGCTTTCCCCATCTCCCCTTTTGGCCTCGTGCGACATTTTGGTTTTATTAAAAATAAATATTACTTTTCTCGATTGTGCCCAGATTTTATGAATTTAAACGCATTACTAGCTAGGCATCATTTTGCAGTTGAAATGGCGTGATGTAATGTCTATGCTAGCAGTTTTTCTCTCGCACTTCTCTCTTGTGGAACTCTCTTTCGGCTTCTTGCTTTCCAGTTAACTTTGTCCTTCAAAAATTTTAATGCGTTGTCAATCGTCATCTTCTGTACTCTAATATTGTTTTGTTCTCTCTCCTTAATAATGTGTTTTAACATGTTCTTTCACACTCAGTAAACCGTCGCATCTTAGTACCTTTATTGCCTTGCTTGATGGAGGAATGATTAGAAGAATTTTTTCTCATTATCTATGGCAATCGTTATAGACGTGAAATTAAAAAGTAAATATCAATGATTATACTATTATATACATTTAACAAGTATTCCTGTTTTGTTGAATATATATATATATATATATATATATATATATATATATATATATATATATATATATATATATATTCTGTTTATACGTTACTTTTATAAACAGAACATTTAATTAAATATTTGTTTCTATAAAAATAACGCATAAACAGGAAATGTATTAAAATAATTGCCGGACGTAGTCCATTTCATATTATTATTATTATTACTTCTACTAATATAAATGTTATCTTAGTGATATACGTCTTTGAAATACTATCCTTACTTTTATTTTTCTTGAATAGTGAAATTAAAAACAACCAGCCAAGCTCGCAAAGTCCTACTAAAGAAAAAGATTTAACTTTAAATAAGAACCAGAACTGTACTGTTTTCCATCAGGGAATCCACTCTTATAGCCGAAGCGGGCCGCTACCAGTTCTGCCAAGAATATTATATAATATAAGGTATATACTCAAGTATAGTACTAGTCTTTATGATCAATTTTTTTACCTAAAAATGCGTACTATACACAGGTAATTTTTTTTAAATCATGCATTTTTGGTGACCGGTTGCACTATACACACGTAATTTGTTTCTGGAGGAATTAAAGATTTTTGCATTAATTTTTTGCATGAGGTCGACTTATACATGAGTATACATGGTATATTACAATAAAACTCACTTTTCTTATAAAATATAGCGCCAAAATAAGTTATTATAAATATTTCTAACAGAAAAAACTGACATTCACATAAGGTATTTTCTGAAAACTTCTAAACGTGACTTCGTAAATTCCCAATTTTGTGTGAACACATTGATTTTCATTACATTCTCTGACATAATATATTTCTAATTTCTATAAACGTGATATTTAGTAGGTAGCCGTGTTTAAGAAGATATTATTGTTTTCTTGACAGTTAAATTAATGTCTACCGGATTTGAGATCGAAAAATAAAAAATGCGCTTCTTTTCAGGAACCGAAACTGTACTCGTATTTTAATCTGTGAATTCGTTTACTATTAAGCTACGAGAAGTTATAGCAGCAAAGCACGGTTCAATTTACATACTTAAGAAATGCACATTATTCGTTGGGACTTTTTCGAAATCTATATCTGCTCACTTTATTTTCTTACCCTAAAACGTTAACAATGTCATATTTAAATAGTCAAGGGATATTTTTTTTATTCGACATTAATTCCTATTACTAAAAACTTATTATTTAAAACGTACACGTATTCTTGACAGATGTCTACCCAAACAAGTGTACTCACTAAATATATTATATTTGTAATAAGAAGAAATTAATTCGGATTAAAAAACATTAAGTAAATGCTCTGTTTATAAAAAGAATGTATAATATAAAAATGTCTTAAAATAATTGTCGTATTTTCTCCATTTCATAGTGTGACGTTATTTGTTTAAATTTGGATACGCATCGAGCAGATATGAATGTACGTGAGAAAATCATGGAAAATTGTAGTTTAAAAACAGTAAAATCGACCTTGCTAACCGAAACGCTCCTCTGTGGCGAAATCGTTAAAAGCACGTCTGGCTATATGACGGTTCTGTATAAGATACAGGTTCGATTCCTGTCAGAGGACGCATATTTTCTATGACAATTTCTCGGACATTCAGGCCATTAAATGTTGTTAATACTGTTTACTATCAACAGAGCATTTACTTAAATATTTGTATCTATAAAAAAGAATGTATAGGCAGAAAAATGTCTTAAAATATATATACATATAGTTGGTTGATATTGTTTAGTGGCATATCAACCCCTATGCCGAATTTAATGCTGAAATCAAAATATTTTGACCACAATTTTAAGGCTTCAACTAAGGATAAAATGCATTGTTTGTCATTTTGCTATGAAATGTATTGTTGGTAATTTTATAATATGTATTGTTGGTAATTTTTTATATAAAAAATATGTATGAAAAAATATATATATATTGCTGCTATTATTACTATGAAAATGTATTTTTATACTTTCATAGTGTGTTGTTTGGGGATTCACTCTTTGACCATAGCTTGGACCCTAACGGGTGCTACAACCTCGGGTCAGGATGGACCTGGGAACAACAGCAATTCATAGGTGGTTCCAATTCAGAGAGAGAGATGGAAGGCGGGGTGACAAATCATTAACTTGGTCCAATGAAGTCTGGAAACATTTTGAGCATTTCCTGATGCATGTAATTCGGTAACACATGATTTAAAAGCGACAACTGAACTCACTCAATGATAACAAGCAAACCAGTCCAAAGATCAGTGATATCACATCACCAGGCTGCTAAGAGCACAGTTTATCTATAGCAACACACTTATATATATAAGTGCGCAGGTATGCAGAAAATAGAAAAGAACACGTTGGGCGCATTTCTTAGTATTTTTGTTTTTATTTTTAAGAAGACAGTGCTCCATACAGAAGTAGAGCTTTATTATAATAATATTTTTTGTTTAAAAATATGATTCCTTAGCTACATAAGAGTTCTCATGTTTCAAAAACGAGAGCCGAAACCATCCAAATAATTATTAAAATTAAGTTGGATTGAGGTGTTTAGTCCGTTTTCATCCTCAAGCTAAAATTCCTAAAATTTCGCTTGAGGATGAAACAGGACTAATATATATATATATATATATATATATATATATATATATATAGCTTGATGTAGCAGTGACCATCACTAATGACAGAATCGACGAATCAAGTTCGAATTTCAACTGAGACTGCTTATGTTCACTGCGTTCTGTTCCGTCACCAGATGTCTTGACATACAAAGGTACGGTTTTCTGCTTTGGTAGCATTAGCTAAAAGCTCTTACCTCCATTTTCAGTCTCGACAGAAACCATTAATAACAATAAAATTATTCATACACGGGCGTCATCCAAAAAAAGAAAGTTGCATAAAGCTTAAAAGAAATTGAAACACCGGTCTCTTTCAAGTATTTACGTCTTAAATCTGTACACTTATGCAAACGTTTTTCCACTGATAGAAACATTTCAGGAAATTTTCTATCTATTCTGTCTAGGGCCACCTGCGCTTTTTTTGTTTCCCATCGTCTACATAAACAAATCTGTTCTCTCCCTCAGGTCACATTTCATACAGGGGTAGAAAAATACCTCCCATTCAGCGAGATCGTGTGACAGTGCTGGATGATGGACAACCGCCATATTGCTTTGCGCCGAGAACCTCTTTGTAGAGAGGGGTGGTGTCACGGTGAAAGATTCAGTCGCCACTACTCAAAATATTTTGGCGATTTCTTCCGTACATTTTCAAGCAATCTTCTCAACACTTCCAAATAACATTCCTGAGTCCCTGTCTGCGCCAGAGAAACAAATTCCTTGCACACAATCTATTTCTTTCTTTTTTTTTTTTTCTAAAATCATCCCCAAGCAAGGCGATAATGCGACTAAAATGCAACGGCTTACTGGGAGTGAAAGAGAATGAAAATCCGGAAACACAATCCTAAATAGGAAACAAGGAATAAATCTCTACGCCTATTCAAAAGAGTATCGAGAGTTGTGAACCGTACGATAGAGTTCAGGCAGAGATTTTAGAAGTATAGAAGTGCAGTGAGAAGAAAGGACAATAAAGAAATAGGATTCGGGAAGACACAAGAAGACGATTGACGTTACATTTAGACTTATGGAGTTTGTACTTGGGAAGAGAGTTCCACAGGTGAGAAGTGCGAGAAAAGAAAATATTAAAACAAAACTTACGGTTACATCTAGCTATTTCAACAATAAAACGAGGACACCAAACTGCCAGTCTAGTACTACGCTTAAATTCAGGCGGGCGAAGTATCAAGGAGGAGAGTTTTTAGCATTTTGCTACTACTTTCTTTCAATGTCAATTTTTGGGCAAATTAAACACAAAAGTGGATCACAGAGCCTTGATGTTCTTTCTTACTTCTCACTTGTCAGTTAATATCAAAATCATATTTGCGGTTGACCTGCGCGTTATCCAAAACCATTTTTCTGCCCAAAATCAGATATGCCTTCTGGAGCCTATCACGTGACTACGTTTATTATAAATACTTCGACAGAATTTTGTTGATCTTTTGGCCTCCCTTGCCTTCTCTGACATACAAGATGTAGTAACTAAAGAACTCGCATTTCGTTCTTTACGGGCAAACGCCATGAAACACCATGACACACGCACACATACACTTATACTTACGTACGGAATATTCACATATAAGAATTCGCTCAAACACACTTACATTCAACAATTTCTACGAACAACGCACATCTATAAACATTACGAAAATTCTCTCACTCAAACCGTTCAGTGAGATTTTCTTCAACAACAAACATAACTCTTGTCAATATTCAGTAGCGAGAAATATTACTTGAAAAACCTTCTGAAGCTACAAGTTTGAATGAAACATATTTTCAGCTTTCCAGTATTTTCTTCCATCAAACTTTCAACTTTGCAACTATTTCATAAAGAACATTTCTTGTAAAAACTCTTACCACTTTATTCACAGACAAAATTCTTTTCTGTGAGCTCAGATAAATATATTTCCTTCGTTAAGGGCTCTAAGAAATTCCAGTCAAAGGAAAGTAACTCCTTTGCTTGTATAATATTGACATACATAATATAAATACCGTTTGTTATAAAAACAGTTTTTGTGTTGCTTATTATATCATATTTTGTGGTATTTTGCGTAAATATAAATTCGAGAGGTCACTTCAACGAAACAGACCTCTGCAAGCTCATTAAAACAACTGCTATGAAAATATTTATACAAAAGATATGGGGAAGCTTCGTCACAGTGGTGGGAAAGTGACTGGAGTCGAGATGCCAGGTCATGACCGATAATATTACAGAGAGAAAAGTGCGACACTGAAATCCGATGCCTTCGAAAGGCTAAGTATTAAGAAACATAAAAATTACGTTAGAAAAAAAAGGAAAAAGTAGTTAACTTTTACGTAATATCAACCATCCTATATGGCAGTGAATGCTGGACATTCTCTTCGCATATATGGAAGAGAGTTGAAGCAACGGAATTATATTTCTACAGAAGGATGCTGAGAATAACATAAACATGTGAATAACATAAACCGAAGTTTTAGAGAAAATGAAAAGAAAATGAACACTTATACTTAACATCAGAAAGAAACAGTTGAAATTTCTAGGGCACATAATGAGAAAAGAGGGCGAGGAAAATTTGATACTCACAGGACAGACTGAATACGTGAGGAACAGAGAAAGGCAATTCATAAACCTCCACAGTGAGTTTGAGTAAATGAATGGCAGAATAGAATTTAGGTGAGATAACAAAAACTCGAAATTTATTAAGAGTTACAAAAAACAGGAAACTGTGGAGGACCATGATCGCCAATATACTGAAATGGCACGACACATAGATGTGAAGAGAAAGAAAGAGAGAGCTGTAAAACCTAGCAAAAAAAAACTCGTTACAAAAATCGGAGTAGCCACTCCTAACTTGGTGAGGCTGTGGCCCTATCCCCACATAGGTGTCTATAAAATATACATACATAATGGCTGTCTAGTTATAAATCGTTGGCTTTTTAATGGCAATTTGTACTGGCGATCATGAGAGCGGCAGTGACATTTGAAGGCAGTTTGTGCAAGCACAATTCAAAAATGTAAACACGTGCTTGGAGATAAAATATACAAATGAATCATGGAAAGCAATACATGGGCCAATAAGCTTCCTGCCCTTCATGACTTTTATGGTAGTTGGTAAATCTACGAGGGAGTATCAAAAAACAGGAATCCAAATGGTGCACAAACTAGAAATAAAAATACCCCCGTAGATTAAACAACGGATTCACTTCGGAATTCCCTGTAGGTTAGCCAGATTGACATACACCTGATGAAGACCGGAGGGTACAACGACCGAAACGTTGTGACAACAACAACAAAGATGAAGAAAATAGTCCGCATGTGAATAGTGTAAATAATAAAATTCAGTAGTTATATAATAGAGAAAGAGCTGAGAGCATTTCGTATTCCCCACAGGTACCATCGGTCAATGTTCCAAAACCATGTAAAAAACACATTTTGAATGCTGATTTTCAAACCAAACAGATCCTGTCTATATAGCTTTACATAAACTCCCTCCTCTTGTTCATCGATGTCCTTAATATTTTTGATGAACCCATTATATATATATATATATATATATATATATATATATATATATGTTACAATGAATCATTCATACAAAAAGTAGATTAGTAAAGTTAATGATATAAAATGGCGAAATCCCTTCGCTAACAAAATTTTAAAGGCGCATTAACCGACAAATCACTCGATGAATGTTATGATCGTTGTTTTTAAAAATTATAAGCTGTGTAATGTCTTTCTTTAATACGCAAGTACTTTCAACTGTACATTCAGTCATCTTCAGGCATGGAAACTATTTTGTTTTTGAAATAATTTCCATGGCTGAAGATGACTGAATGCACAGTTGAAAGTAATTGCGTATTAAAGAAAGACTTTATACATTTTATATCATTAACTTTACTAATCTTACTTTTTGTATGAATTATTCATTGTAATATAAATTGTACTTCACCACATATTTGATATATATATATATATATATATATATATATATATATATATATATATATATATATATATATGGAAGAAAATTTAAATTTGTGTCCAGGTTCTTACAACATTTTACCTTCACTTTTCTTGGCAGTTCTTCTGTTATCACAATGGGCGACACTTAATAAGAAAAGTAATAAAAAATATAAACAAAAATAAATTAAATGAAATTGACTAGACTACGAGAATGGACTGAACAGTTCATAGGCTGACTATAAGTGAGTGATGCTAGAGCTGTGAAATCTTGCATGCATTAATTTTATCTCTTCTTATTAATAACTGCAATATCTCTTTCGAGGTAAACTGATATATGTTCAAAGACTTCATAAGTGACGTCTTTTGAACAAAATTTGACATCGGGAAAAAAAGAGTTTAGCCCACAGAACATTCATACGGACATGGTTGCTACATTATTGGATGAAGCTTCAACTTTATCAACAGTACAAAAGTGAGGATCTAAATTTATAAGGGGAAGTGGGATTCATGAACATAAGCCAAGGTCTGGATGTCGTGCAACTGCCATCACGGAGGAAAACATTGATCGTGTTCACCACATGGTGATAGATGACAGGCGATAGACTATATATCAAATAGCCAATGCTATCGGCATATGCCGTGAGAGAGTTCGATGGGTGCCGCGTCTTCTGATAACAGATCAAAAGCGCACCAGGTTGATCATATAACGGAAAAATCTAACATTGTTTGAGGAAGATCCAGCTGGTTTCTGTGAACGTTTCCTAACCCAGGATGAGTGGTGGATTCATCACTTTGAACGTTTCAACTGCAGTGAGGATGATGGGGTTATCGTCTATCTTCAAAAGCATCACACCATCAATGAAGAGTACTATGCCAACTTGCTGAGGCCGTTATGAAAGGCTATCAAGACTAAATGTCCAGTGAAACTAAAAAAAAATGGGTGTTGTTTAATTAGCACACAAGTCCTTGGCTTCAACGGCTGCAGCGCGGGACTGAGGCTTTGAATTGGTTAATCACCCTATCTATTCTCCTGAGTTGAAACCATATGGCTATCATCTATTACCCAACATGAAAAAAAAACTTGGCTGGGAACCAGTATTACAGTCATATCTGCTGTCGATAACTTAATTTGACCAACAAAATGAAAGCTTCTTCACTAATGAGATCCAAACACTGCAACATCGATGGAAGAAATGTATGGACCGCAATATTGAAAAATAAACCTCATTTGGTCACATTCTATGATAGTATGTTGGTCAGTCCATGAACTTTTCAGTCTATCCTCGTATATATCAAGTCATCCCATAAGTTCTGTCCGAATTTTAAATAAAGAAAACAAGTGACCAAATGTTACATTGAATTACAGATTCAATCAAAAATGTATTTTCCCTGATTATTTATGACTTCCTTCCATCTATTAACAAGCTTACTAATTCCATTACTGTAAAATTCTTTTGGCTTTGATTCGAAGAACTCACAAATGTCAGTTTTAACCTCTTCCTGTGTTACAAAAGCTGTTTCTTCCAAATGATTCTGTAAGCTACGAAACAAATGGTCGTCTGAAGGAGCAAGATCAGGAGAACAAGGTGGATGAGGAATTTTCTCCCAACCAAGTTCTTCGATCATTTGTGGCGTGATTCTTGCTGTGTGGGGTCACGCATTGTCCTGATGAAATATCACCCCTTTTTGATTCACTAGAGCAGGTATTTTTTCCTTAAAACTTGGTTCAAACGCTCTTATTGCTGACAGTATATTTGAGCATTAATTGTTGCATTAGGTGGTAAGAATTCAAAGTGGATTATTCCTTGGCGATCCCACCAGATTGAAAGAAGAACCTTTTGCCCATGAAGTTCCCTTCTTGGCTGTGGCTGGGGTCCTTCCCTTTACCAAGCCACTGTCTACGATGCTTAACATTTCGATAAAAGATCCATTTTTCGTCGCCAGTCACAAGTCTATCAAAAAAGGTGAAACAAGTTGGCGAGAATGGAGAAGAGCAGATTTCAACTCGAGATTTGAAGTTGTTTTCAGACAATTCATGAGGCATCCATTTTCCAAGTTTAGGAACCTTTCCAAGTTGTTGAAGATGACGATGAACAGTTGTATGGTTTGAACTGAGAACCACTGCCAATTCCTCAACTGATAAAGCAGGATTTTCTTCAAGGGCTGCTTCAAGAAGCTTTTCATCAAACTCAACTGGACGTCCTGTTCGATCTTCCTCTTCAAGGGGGAAATCTCCACCTCTTTTGCAAACCATCTTCTGCAAGTTCTTTCATTCACACATTCCTCTCCGTAAACTGAGTGAATGTTTCTAGACGCTTCGGTTGCTGAGTTTCCTTTCTTGAACTCATAAAGCATTATGTGCCTCAAATGATTCTTGGATACTTCCATGTTAGCAGGGTTTTAATCAAACAAAATTTAATTTTATTGCTCTCTGAAATAAAATTTGATCAGTTTAAATGCATCTAAACATAAAAATAATGTTCAACTTCATTAGACATTATAAAATACTCTTTAAATTTCGTTCATTTTAACAAAAAGTTAAAATTCGGACAGAATTTATGGGTGACCTGATCAAAAGACACATATCTGGAAAAAAAAACATGTGTAGTCATATCAAGGTCCGATGAAGTCCTAAAGGACGAAACACGAAAAATCTTTTATACATTAACTTTCCTATATATATATATATATATATATATATATATATATATATATATATATATAGTGGACACTCCCGTCGTATTCGACGTTTGAGGAACAACAACTCAGTTCCTAGGAACCGACAGTCAGACACGAGCATATGTGATTTGATTTTAGTGGTGCAGAACCAATAACACTTTTTGAAGGGCTGAATACAGAGACCTGGTGCACTACGTGCCACAAGGGCCCCAAACAACATTCCACGGGTTATGAATTCAGAGTTGTCCTTATCCTAGAACATTCAAAGCTATAGAACCCAGTCATATAATTACCCATAGCTGGAGGGAAAAAGAAGAGGATTCATACCTTTCCCAAGAGTTTTAGCCCGTAAGTGAATGTAATGGATTCGACAGGAAATCGAACTCGACTCTCCGAGACCTCAGTCCGAGCCGCCTCCTTTTTATTTGTATGTATATATATATATATATATATATATATATATATATATATTCGGATTATTATTGTCCTCATCTTTATCGCCATATTTATCACAACATTTTGGCCGTTGTACGCTCCGGCCTTATTCAGGTGGTTGGAATTTTGGACTGAACCCTTTATTTCACTCGCTGAGCAGACCGTTCTAGTTTCACGTGCCATGTCTAATGGATATCAGTTATCAGATATCTCTTGTTAAATCCTCTCACCAAGTTCTCCAATGCCTTAACTATGTATTGAACTCACAACTCTTTGGGTCCTGTCACTGGATCTAACTAATGCCTTTATCCAATGTGCAATGTGTCCTTAAGGACACATGGCACAGTTAGATCCAGTGACAAGACCAAGAGTTGTGAGTTCAATACCTGGTTAAGGCTGTGGAGAACTTAGAGAGGGGAATTATCAGGAGATAACTGATAACTGACATCCATTAGACACGGCACTTGGGAGTAGAACAGTCTACCCCAGCAAGCGAAATAAAGGGGTCAGTTCGATATTCCAACCACCTGAAGAAGGCCGGAGCGTACAACGGCCGAAACGTTGTGATAAATATAGCAAGAAAGATGAAAACAATAGTCCGAATAATGTAAATTTTGTACATAATACCTCATCTCAGAAATATAGACAGGTACTGATATGTGTGTGCATATATATATATAGAGAGAGAGGGAGATTTTTATCTGTCTTTATTTCTTCTTATTACAACGTAATCTTTAGATGGTACATGTATTTATGTTGCTATCTGTGTTTTTGTTCGTTTTTTTTTTTTTTTTTTTTTCTTTTCTTTTCTTATATTGAAATGACGGTGGATTAATGGATAACGGCTTGAATCTATTAAATTCTCTTGCGTGCTAATACCCTTGGGAAAGATATGAATCCTCTTCTTCTCCACCCAACTATGGGTAAATAGCAGGATAGACTGGGTTCTATATCCTCTAGGAGAAAGTAACTCCGAATTGTATGTAGTATTGACGTAGCACATACTATACAGATAGAGAAAGGATGAGCTGAAGATTGCGTTCAAACCTGAAACAGACAGCCGCGGTTCGATGTTGATCTCAGTGTGCACTGTCATATATACAATCTCTCTATCCTTGTTCGTGAACACTTTTACCCATAAATACAGCATACCTTAAGACTATATTTTTATCACATACATATATGTGCGTTTGGGCACCTCGGCGTGGTGTCATGGTTAGCAAGTTTGTCTCGCTAAAAAAAAGTTACGATTGAATAGTGAGTTCATCCTCATTCACGGCCGTGTGCCACATCTAAGCTACGCTTGGAAAATCAGGGCATCTCGAGGCGGTGTAATGGTTAGCAAGCTAGTCTTGCTAGAATAATTACGACTGAGTAATGAGTTCGATCCTCACTGGGTGGTCCATACTTTCGGCCGTGTGCCACATCTAAGCTACGCTTGGAAAATCTATATATATATATATATATATATATATATATATATATATACTGTGTGTGTGATATTGTGTGTGTGTCTGGCCGATTGTGACTGGGATGATCAATTTGATCTAATTCTTCTCTGTAACTGTGTGTGAGTGCAAAGATATTGATACACGTTCTTAATATACTTTAAAAACAGATGGGTTAGTTTGCATTTATTAACAAACCGAACAAAATTAAGTTTTTTTTTTTGTTTTTTTTGTTTTCTGGTTGATTTTTGTCTGTTGATTTAAAAAGCAAATCGGCTTCAATATTAGCTACCAAATTTTAGACTCAAAATTCGTAAATTATGATAAGATATACAGACGTCAAACCTAAAGAGAAATTTCTGGATAGGTAGGATCTAATTACGTTTCTCTAATAGATCTTAACCAAAGAACGGCTTTCTTTGATGTAAAAAAACAGGTTACTGCCAGAGTAAAAATCCTTTGTGAGACTATTTTTGTGGAGCCATCTGCCGAGGGTTAATTGGCTCAACATTAATGATTGGCGGGTGACTTGTAGAACGTTCTTAATATACTTTAAAAACAGATGGCGTTTCAGTTGCTAACATTTATTAACAAACCGAACAAAATTAAGTTTTCTTTTTTGTTTGTTTTTTGTTTTTACATGTGTTGAACACCAAAATTTTACAGCATCTGTCAATTTGGCATATTTACTAAGCATATTCTAGTATACATGTAAAACTCAGGGTGATTCATTACATCTCAATGAACCTGGGCAAAGACACAAAATTACCTGTTTTAACCCGATGGAGCAGAAATTTTTTCTTCATTAGCTACCAAAGTTTACCTTTGATAGCAGGTATATATATCAAAATTGGTTTGAATCTATACTCCACCACCAATGGATAGAATCAGATATAGACGTCGATAGAACCTAACGAGAAATGTGCATTCCTTACAAGGTAGGTGACCATTTACACACAACAACTACAATATTGAAACAGAAAAGAAACATTACTTTATTATGATAGGCAAAATTTCCCTTCACTGAAGAAAACAAATTATCAAAAATATTTGGTAAGGTCAGTTGGCTGTACAAAAAACCAGATATAATCAAAACCACAACAAAAAAAGAACGGCTGCAACTGCAGAAACAGAGCAACATTTGATGTACGAACACAATAAAAGGGGAAGTACAAACAACAACACAGGTCCATTCAAGATGAGGAATAACAATCACAACCTTTCATTCAACAACAGGAAATATTCGAACAGCACAACACTTTCTAAATACAACAAAAGACAAATACATCACACCAACAATAAGTTGGGAAAATTGAAAAAAGCCTACAACAACAACGAAAAAAACTTTTCGAAAAAGGTCACAAACCGCAAAAGAACTTGCTAAACAAAAAATCAGAGATAATCTCCAAATGTAGGCATAAACTATCTTTATCCGAATTTACCAAACGGATAAAACAGACAAACCACCAACAATCACAATTTAATTTCAAGATACCATCAAAATAAATTCACCTATCATTATTATAATTGCACCACCATTAGAATCACTTTGTCTTAGACACACTACAATCTTTATTACCCCCAGCATATTTAATACTTTGATCAGATATAATTTTTGTTGAGAATAAAACACCTATTACCAGGCAGCTTTAATATAATAATAATAATTTTGTAATTAAAAATTAGCAATCTTCAACTACCATAATTTTACATAGAATACCTATTATCAGGATTTATACCAAAATAAATTAATACATATAACAAAATAAAACAAAAATAAAACACCAACAACCACTTTTTTAGTTCAAGCTACCACCACTATAACTACATTCATGGTTTTATCATTCTCCCACCACCGTTACTAATCATTTCTACCAATCTGCAATTTCTTCCAGTTTACAATAACTTTAGCTAAAACCTAAATAGCATTGTCTCCAATCCTTTGAAACATTACTATATCATATCATATAAACCCGTTATTAAATTATATATAAATTAAACAATAAGGATTACAATTTTTTACCTGTTACATATACACAGTCACCAAAACAAACAAATAACCAGCTTTAAATATAACAAATAAACCCCATTTTTTTCAAAAAATTTAAAATAAATATAAATAATTTAATAATAATTTTTACCTATCATAATTTTTACACGAAAAAACCCCACCACATATATATACATACATGCGAGAAAAATATTTTTCAAATATTTTTCAACCCAAAAAAAAAGAAAAAAAAAAAAAAAATTTAATAATATACATGGATACATTCACGAGACAATAACGAGACATTTCCGCCACACTTCCAATGTTTAAATTTCAACATTTCAACATACAAATGCGTATTATAGACATAAACCACCCGTATACATACATGTGTCATAGCCGAAACTGTCTACATATGTTTATATATATATAGTCCCGACGGACGATATATATATATATATATATGCATACATCGATGTTTGCGTTAGTACGATGAATGACAAAGTTTGAAATCTCCCCACCACTTCCACAATAACACCAATACACGCAATCTACATAAACCCAAATTTTTAAAACAGTAATCAGTTTGTCTGACGATCGCTAAAGCGTGAAACCCAGGGTCACAAACTCACATCTATCCAATAAATATATATATATATACCAAAAAACACCTATAAGTTTGAAACATGGATGTTAATATATCTTTTATATATATATATATATATATATATATATATATATATATCGAAATCAAAAATGCAAAGAGAAATAAACGAATATAAATTCAAACTCCCATAACATTAATTTAAAGGAGGACTCAATACAAAAAGTACAGCGATAATTCTTTATTATAGGTTATTACATATTACTGCTGTAAAAATGTGTCATTGTTTCGATGCACAACACGGCATCTCATCAGGCAGTGATAAATGATGGTTATAACAATTGTTAAGTACTACTTATACAACATAACGTCTTTCCTTTTTAAAGAAGTATGACAAATAATTTTCTCAAAAGCAAAAGAAAGAAATACACAAGTTATAGTAGAAAGGAGAAAAGAGGCAGACAAGATATAATCATTAAAAAGGAAAAAGAAAGAAGAAAGAAAAAATATTAAAAGCTGGAAGAGAACAAAGACATAATATGTTATTGTTTCTCCGATAAAAAAAGAAGGTATCAAATATCCTTTTGCGAAGAAGAGGAAAAGAAAAAGGAAGAAGAGAAACAAAATATGTTGTTATAAAGTTTAGCCAATGAAAACTGTCTACGTTAAGAAAGTTGTTATAGGAAAAGAATTCAAATTTACCGAATATGATATCAAATAGATAGAATATTTTTGATACAATGTAACCGTACGTGAGCAGTTATCGTTTGAAGAAGCTGGAATATATAATAACAAAAATTATACATAGTATGTAAATAAAAGACACTCTAAGAAGTAAAACAACGAAAATACACGGAAATTATATCTAATTTTAAAACCAGAAAAATTAGAAAATAAAAACAAAATATAAAAAAATAATAAATTATAATTATTTTTGTAATTTTTGATTTTTTATATTTTGTTTGAAAAATGTAACGATTTCAACTTGACTGATATACTAATAAACCAATTTTTTCTAAACAGTAATTTAAACTTTTATAAAATTTTAAATATCTATAAATTCAAAACCTATAAATCTTAAATTAATAAATTTACAATTCCTAAATTCCAAATCCATAAAATTTACAACTCACAAGCTACAAACCCATAAAATACACAATTTACCATTCAAACTTTTAAATTTATAAATTCTAAGTATATATATCATTTATAAATTTAAAACTTATACGAAACTTTTTGTACCAGTAATTTAAGAGTAATAACGAATCTACTGCATTACATTGAAATCAAACTTACTAGGGATAACTTTAAACTGTTTATAAGAAGGTTATATAGCATAGGAGAAGTGATAATTAAATTTAAAGTTTAGCAGGATTCTAAAGTCAGAGCCGTAACGTGCATACAATTAACGGTAATTTCAAATCCTTGATTTAACAAGTGATCGCTCTTCTGATTATCTGCATTTTCTCTTGTAAATATTGAAAACACGGTTCATATAAAGATCTACAGGTTCAACCTAGATTTAGGATTTTCCATTTAACTTTAGGGGTTTTACTTTCTTTTTTCAACTTCCAAAAAAATTATCATATTTCGATAAGTAGTGTTAATAAAGGAGCAGAAATGGTTATACCAACTATATTTGAGTGTATTCATGGTGCTACCAATGTAAAAATTTATGATCCTGGGATTTTCTGTTGAGGTAATAGAACACATATACACAAGGAATTCCGTTAAGCACTTGTTAGTGTCTATTATTTACTTACTATGTATATTTTTTGTTAATATATGTTCCATCTTCTTCAAAACGCTAACTGCTCACGTATGTCTACATTGTATCAAAAATTTTCTATCTATTTGATATTATATCTAGTAAATTTGAATCTTTTTTTATAACATCTTTCTTAACGTAGACGGTTTTCATTGGCTAAACTTTATAACAATATATCTTGTTTCTTGTTTCTCTTTTTTCTTTTTCTTTTCCTCTTCTTCGGAAAAGGAATTTTGATATTTTTTTTTTCCGGAGAAAGTATATCTTATATCTATCTTCCCTTCCAGCTTTTATTATTTTTCTTTCTTCTTTCTTTTTCGTTTTTATTGATCATATCTTGTCTGCCTCTTTTCTTCTTTCTATTATAACTTCGTATTTCTTTCTTTTCCTTTTGTGAAAATTATTTCTTTTGTCTTTCTTTTTTTTAAAAAAAAAAAGATGAAATGTTGTATAAGTAGTGTTTAAAAATTGTTATAACCATCATTTATCACTGCCTGATGAAATGCTGTCGCTGTACATCCATATAGTAATGCATTTTTGCAGCAGCAATATGCATGTTCAAATGTAATAACTTATAATAAATATATATATATATATATATATATATATATATATATATATATATTGCTATAACTAAAAGAGACAGAATAATTATAAAAACAACAAGGAGAGAGTATAAATGAGACAATGAAAACGACAAAAATGAGAAATAATCAAAACATTGTACATGTCCGCACATACGAGTGACGGAGTGGATAGAGGGATTGCTGAATATTCGTAGACGGCCCGTCTACGAAAATGTAAATTCCAAATGCTGAAAGTAACACCAATCAACTAAATGACAAATGTTATATTTGTATTAATTATTAATTAAGGTAAGTAATATTTATGGGTTAAAATGCTCAATATCAGGGTTATAACGTATGCAAAAAAGTCGATATTGAAATCATCAAGCAGAGGCGACAGTCTGTTTCATGCTAAATGCAATTGTCAGGCCATATCTGACTATTGCGTTTAGCATGAAACAAAAAATATCTACGTTATATATATATATATATATATATATATATATATATATATATATATATAATAATTTAACTCTTGAAAATATATTTCAATTGAGCAATGTTGAGAGATAGGCTGATTCTATAAACAATAGTCACCTGCGCTAATGCAAAGCTCTCCAGTAAAATGAATTGCAGCACTCTGACTGATTGGCATTTGTTTACAGTCGTAAAAACAATACGCAAAATTAGCTGTTTCTCTCTGCCGAGTGATGATGGCTCAGTGGTAGAAACTTTGATTAACACTAAATCGGTCGTGTTTTGGTCCCGGCTTGAAGCATCCGGTTGTTTAATCGCACTCTGCAGCTGCGATACAGCGAAACAGTACTGTCTGCGAATAACATATATATATATATATATATATATATATATATATATATATATATATAAGGCAGATATTTTCTCGAAACTGACACATGGTAATTTTCTCATCAGTTTATTGCATTATTTATAAATTCACGAATTTATCTTTTTAGTGATCACTTTAGTTTTAATTAAAATAAAATGACTTGTTTGCATTCAAGATCTGTGTCCTCTTCAGATTACATGTCGATCTCGCTTTTAACCGCTAAATTAACATCTGCTGTTGTGAAGTGATATGGCGGACACCCTCGCTTTACACCCACTCCTAAGATTCTAGAATAACTCAGTCAATTATAAAGACGTTTTTAACCAGATTCTACCGAAAGATCCTTTTTAAACAGATTCGAAGTATATAAAATTCGCATACTGAAAATATAAGCCAGTGAACAGGCGACTGATTATTTTACCAAATTCGTTGATAGTTCGGGTCAAAAGTTTGACTGATTGAAATTGTTTTGTCGAATTATTTATCAGTCATTACTGAAAACGTTATTTTTAGTAGGTACACGTGTGTGAATTGACATCCATGTTAATTTAAACAGTGAAATTAATATTAACCGGCTTTGAGGTCGAGAAATCCTTAATAAAGTAATTGTGCGTCCCGACAAGAGTCGAAACAGTTTTCTTTATTCCATTAAGGAAAACACTTCTTGAGATGAAGAAGTGTGTTCTACCAATTAGGCAACTGGAAACCATCATGAGATAAATCAAACAGATATAGCCTCCAAGAGGTCCTAACGAGAAACGCAGATTCCTTGGGTAGGTTGGTTGATTTTGTTTAGCGGCATATTAACCTCTATGGGTTATTTAATGCCGAAATCTAAATATTTTGAACGAAGTTGTATGCCTTCAACTACAGGTAAAATATATTGTTGGCCATTTTACTATAAATATGTATTTTGGTTGGTTGATTTTGTTTAGTGGCATATTAACCTCCATGGGTTATTTAATGCCGAAATCTTGATATTTTGAACGCAGTTGTATGCCTTCAACTACAGGTAAAATATATTGTTGGCCATTTTACTATAAATATGTATTTTGGTTGGTTGATTTTGTTTAGTGGCATATTAACCTCCATGGGTTATTTAATGCCGAAATCTTAATATTTTGAACGCAGTTGTATGCCTTCAACTACAGGTAAAATATATTGTTGGCCATTTTACTATAAATATTTATTTTGGTTGGTTGATTTTGTTTAGTGGCATATTAACCTCTATGTGTTATTTAATGCCGAAATCTAAATATTTTGTATGTAATTTTATGCTTTCAACTACAGATATTTCATACATAATTTTATACTTCCAGAGTAAAGGTATGTTTTTCATACATATAGTTTCTAGATCAGAAAATCAACTGTTGGTAGTTTTACTATAAAAATGTATTTTCATATTTTTTTAGTGTTGCGTTGATTGTCATTTTGCTATAAAAATGTATTGTTGCACATTTTATAAAAAAAAATGTGCTGTTGATTTTTACATATAGATTCACTATTTACCCGTAGCTGGGACCCTAATAGGTGCTCACACCCCGGGTCAGGTTGGACTTGGGAACGAGAGCAGTTAAGAGGGAGTTTCACTCTCCTTAAAACCTGCAATCTCCTAATCAGAGGCCTTACTGCCGGTTGTAGTTTATCGTCATACCAAGGTCGACCTTAAATAGGCAATTGAGGCTTGATTTATCAGGATGGCTTCCTTTGGCCTAATTGGTAGGGCATACTTCACATAAAGAACTGTTTTATTTTTCTTTCTTTTTGAAAAAAGGTCCGACTCGAGTGTAAATACCTCATGTAAAAACAACAATAATAATATGGTGTAAAACTAGAATAAATTTTAAAAATGGAGTTTTGTCCAAAAAGAAAAATGTTATGTAATAATAATAATAATAATAATAATAATCAAGGCGAAGCGCCCATTGTTATTAGAGACCGCAAACAAAAAAAAAACCCTCCTTATTGATATGGCAGTCCCTGCAGACGGTAATGTATCTTTGAAGGTCTTCAAAAAGCTATCAAAATACAAGGGAACTTGAAATCGAAATCTCAGAAATGTGGCACATGGGAACATCAACAATCCCTGTTATATCTGGAGCCCTCGGATTGGTTGGAAAACATTCCAGGAGAATCACTGAAGTGAATCCTGGAAGCCGATGTCAAAAATACAAAAAATTGTACTCGCAAGTACAGCGCACACCTTACGAAGGGCTTTACCTATGTAAAATATGTGTGTGTGTGTGTGTGTGTGTGTGTGTGTGTGTGTGTGTGTGTGTGTGTGTGTGTGTGTGTGTTTTATTATTGGTTAGTGGAAAATATCATCATCCTATTTCTAGCTATAGGTTTCTGGGCGAGACCCAGAAAGAAATGTGTACATACCAGGAATCAAAAGAAAATGAAAATAATTATAGTTAAAATTTCACAACGTTTCGGCCGATGTACGCTCCGGCCTTCTTCAGGTGGTTGGAATATCGAACTGAGTGTCTCTTGAGCCTTGTTTCGGGTGAATATTAGTAAATAATAATAATATAGTTTCACCTAAATTCTCACCAAAACGAATCTGCAGTAACTATGTAGTAAAACAAAGATGTCGAAGACAATCGTTGTTAGAATGATTTCTGTTCTGTTGAGCTATCAACATTATACAGAGGCAGAAGAGTGAAAAACGAACTCTCTAACAATGGCTTGCACACTGACTATTTCACTATAGAAGGTTCCCATATTTGCATACGCGCCATATTTTTGCATTTGAAGTACTCTTTTGTTGATAGCGCTTTTATTGGGTGCGATATAATTTTTATATTATTTCAGTGGCAGCGTCACAAAGTAATGTTTGGGGTTGAAGTGTTTAAAGGCAGTGAAGATAGCGATAAGTCCCTTCCTGTCCACCATCTCCATCGGTTCAAAATAGATAATCCGCCTTCGTTGCATAGCTTCAGGGACATTTCTGAACCAAAAATATTCAGTAATTATTTTTAAACTTCCGCTAAAAAGGTTTTATATTTATTCGTGTTTTTTCTTCCCATCACCCACCGCGAATTTCTCTATTTATCTTTATAAAATTTTCATTTTTCCCCTTTATATTAAGTGTTTTTCATTTCATTTTATTTATTTATTTATTCATTTATTTATTTTGCTACCAGTTAGTGACTTTCTGGTCGTGCTGACTTTTAAATATATTTAATCATGTAAAGAAATATTAACTAAGCTTATTATCGTCTGACACAAGGACCACAAAAACGTGAAAGCTAGTAAGGTCTGAAGTCACTATTAGACTCTTACTGTATGTTTAGTTATTTACAACGTTTCTTCAAGTCTGACATAAGACTAAGAACTTTCGATACTACTGCACATATGTCGATATTTAGTAAGTATAGCAATAAAAATGTTATTGTATGTGCTTCAACTAATAGATTTAGTAGATATGATAATAATAACAGAAAATAGTTAATTTAAAAATCAATAATAATTGTAAACTGATTTGATGTCTTTTTTCAAACAGTAAACAGTTATGTATTAAAAATCATTAACAATTTTTTAACCAAAAATTAATTTAAAAAAACTCATCAAATAGTGATTTTAATGTTTGTAAACTGATTTGATGTCTTTTTTCAAACAGTAAACAGTTATGTAGTAACAAAAGTACGCAGTTGAGGACACATGGTACAGTGGATTTATTAACAAGAGATAACTGATAACTGACATCCATTAAACATGGCACGTGGAACTAGAACAGTCTACCCCAGTGAGCGAAATAAAGGGTTCAGTTTGACATTCCAACCACCTGAAGAAGGCCGGAGCGTACAATAATAACAGTAATGAATATGGTGACAAAGATGAGGACAATAGTCCGAATAATGTAAATAAAGTTTATACCAATTTTAAATACATAGTATCTTTCCATCCACTCTGGATTTATAAAAATACAGTATTAATTATAGGGTTTTACTTTTGATCCTTAAATACTCACTATAAATGCGTATGAATAAATGAAACAGCTATTTTCATTCCCTTCCCAAAATGCTATGCTATTTTACAATGATCTGCATATTTACATTACACAAATTCTGTCATGGGTCACAATTCAGCACGTGAACATTAGCGAGACAAGCTTGATAAAATGTCCGTTGTGATGAAAAGTTGATGGTATATATAGATATTTATTTCAAACTGAGTACAGAATGCACCATTGAAAGTTATTAATCCTGTACCTCCAAGATAGCTCCAAAAATAGAATTTTCAAAAAACATCTAAGATCTAAGTATCCGTATTTATCATCATCGTTGTAAAAAATATGGCGACAAAGATGGGGACAATAGTCCGAATAATGTAAATTGTGTACATAATACCTCATCTTAGAAATATAGACAGATACTGAACTTGCAGGTATCGAATTTCAAACTTTTTAACAACAGTTTTTTTTTTAAATCAACCCAAGACCTGCAAATAGCGAAATTCAAATTTTAATAGCGCTGTCTTTCAAAAGTAACCCGTAATATCACAAGCAGCAAACATTCCAAATTTAGAATTTCCTCAACAGTAGCGTTAAATTCAATAATAGAAAATTTGAAAGTTTAGTAACGCGGAACTTTTAAACATAGCCTGAAATATTGAGTATAACGAAATTGAAAGTTTCTAAAAAATAAATAAATAAAAACGGAAAATTTTTATAATTTATTTTGAAAATTAATGGTAGTAATAATTTTAGACAAATGATGCCGCTCAGCTCAAAAGCATTGTCAGAGATTGAGGCGCCGGAGACAAATTTTGTCTTTTGTTTATTTCTCAGTTGAATGTAAATACAAATGAGGGTTTGAGAGCTTCAAGCTCCCACTCCGATGGCACCATAGATTGTCCAGTGATCCGTTTAATTAAAAATATTTAAATATCTGGGAAGTGTTTTAAAAGAGGACGGAAAATGCGACACAGAAATTCCGAAGGCTCATTGGGATTGCGAAATATTCCTTCAAAAAGCTAAGCAAAGTAAAAAGAAACCGGAAAATCTCGTTAGAAACAAAGAAAATAGTACTGGACTGCTACGTAATATCATCCTTCCTGTATGAGAGTGAATGCTAGCGAATCTCCTCACTGATGAAAATAGAATTGAAGAAACAGAAATGTGATTCTACATAAGGATACTGAGAATACCATGGATTGAACACATGAGCAAAGACTAGGTTTTAGAAAAAATGAAAACAAAAAAGGGCACTTCTATTTAATATCAGAAAGAAACAGTTGACATTTCTAGGACACATAATGAGGAAAGACGGCTTGAAAAATCTGATACTCACATGAGAGATTGAAGGTAAGAGGGACAGAAAAAGACAATGCATAACCATCTTAGTGAGCAGGAGTAAATGTATAGCAAAATAGAATTTAGGAGAGATAACAAAAAACAAAATTTAATAACAGTTACAAAGGATACGAAATTGTGGAGGGCCATGACCGCCAATGAACTGAAATGGCACGGCACATAGATGAGAAGAGAAAGAAACAGAGAGATGTTTAACTCCACCTCGTAAAACATAGCAAAAAAAAAAACGTTACAGAAATCGGAGTAGCTACTCCTACCTTGGTGAGGCTGTGGCCCTATCCCCACATAGGTGTCTATAAAATATACAAAATAGAATTTAGAAGAGATAACAAAAAAAAAATTACTAAGAGTTACAAAAGATGCGAAATTGTGGAGGGCCATAACCGCCAACGTCCTGAGGGAACATGGCAAATAGAAGAGAAGATGTTGCTAAACGTTTTATTTCGATGGATGTAGTTGAAGAGCCTTAGCTAAAGATTTGATTTTTTTTTAGTTGAACTGTGTAAAAATAATGAATGCCTTTTTACTCACCATTTCAGTACATCGGGGATTTTTACCTTCACTAGTTCTTGGCAATAAAGGTGCTTGTTGTTATTCTTGTACATTAATCTAAGAGGATGGAGTAGACAACACCTACCACCTTCCATCGTCTTCTGAAATCATTATGGGGACGGAAGCTCGGTTTAGCTGTCGATAGATATTTCATCCAGAAGCCCAAAGTCCTTGAACAAGAAATAAAAATATCGCTTCAATGTGACATTTAGTCTTTGCTAAAAATGCCAACTCATTTCTTAGCAATATTCATAATTTATTACATATAATTAATTAATACACTCCGTAAAATCCGATATTAATTATAAAAATTAAAATAAGATTAATTTGGTTTTTAAAAATAAAAAGTTATTAATATAGATTTCTTAAAAACACCCGGTACTAATTATATAGTGTGGATGGAAAGAAACTCCCTATTGAAAATTACTTATAACTTCTGTTAATATTACCACATTTGAAGGAAACAAAATATATTGACGTCCTGGGTAAGGCGATAAACTACATCCGCGCCCTCGCTAAGGCGATAAACTACACCCGCGTTCTGGGTAAGACGATAAACTACATCCGACATAAAACCTCTGGTCAGGTTTTGAGGAGCGTAGAACCACCTCTTAATTGCTGGTGTTCCCAAGTCAACCCTGACCCGTGGTGGCAGCACCTGTTATGGCCCCAGCTATGGGAAAATAGTTTACCTCCACACTGGAGTCAAAATGCTATGAAAATATAAAAATAGGTTTTAATACCAATAATACATTTTTGGAAAAAACCAGCAATATATGTTTGAATGAAAAAATTATTACCAACAGTACACTTTTTGAAAAAAAATATTACACGCAATACATTTTTGAAAAATATTTTGAAATATTACCAGCAATACATTTTTGAAAAAAAAAAAAAACATATTACCAGCAATAGATTTTTTTTTAAAGTATTACCCGCAATACATTTTTTAAAAAACTATTACCAGCAATAAAACTCTTTTCAGTATTAGATAACCCATTGAGGTTGATATGCCGTAAAACGAGACAAAGCAAACTAAAATATATTGTGATTCCTAAATTGGTAGAATTTAATTGCTAATTTCGGTTTTTATTTCAGAGTGGCAAGTGTAGCCCAGAATGGTCCGAAGCCTGGCACAGCATGAGCGTGATCAGCTAGCGCCCTCTTACGAAGTGTGGCAGTTCGTGGTACAAGTGTGTTCAGAGACTTCAGTAGATGCCAAAACCATCAGAAATTGTCATTCCAAGCTGATGAATATGAAATCTGTGGTACACACCCTCAGAAGCAGTCGTCCTTCAACATCCAGATTGGAAGAAAATGTGTAAAAGGTGCAAGAAATGTTTATAGATATACCCAGACGATTACAAACACGATGAACAACGTTGGCGCCAATGTAGAATCTTTACACTACACTTTAGTTTTGCCATTATATAGTGTTAAGAATAAAATGCTTTATGAAAATCGACAAATAGTTTATAAAGTCTATACCAGTATCTGTCTATATTTCTGAGATTAGGTATTATGTACATTATTTACATTATTCGGACTATTATCCTCATCTTTGTCGCCAAGGACACATGTCACAGTGGATAAAGGCGTTAGTGGAGAACTTGGAGAGGGGAATTAACAGGAGAAAACTGATAACTGACACCCATTAAAGAAAAATAGAACAGTCTACCCCAGTGAGTGAAATAAAGGGTTCAGTTCGACATTCCAACCACCTGAAAAAGGCCGTAGCGTACAACGGTCGAAACGTTGTAATAAAAATGGCGACAAAGATGAGGACAATAGTCCGAATAATGTAAATAAAGTTTATACCAATTTTAAATAGAGAGTATCTTTCCACCCACTCTGGATTTATAAAAATAAGTATTAATTATAGGATTTTACTGATGATCCTTAAATACTCACCATAAATGCGTATGAATAAATGAAACAGCTATTTTCATTCCATCCCCAAAATGCTATGCTATTTTACAATGATCTGCATATTTACATTACACAAATTCTGTCAAGGGCCACAATTTAGCAAGTGAACATTAGCGAGACAAACTAGATAAAATGTCCGTTGTGATGGAAGGTCGATGGTATATATAGATATTTATTTCAAACTGAGTACAGAATGCACCATTGAAGGTTATTAATCCTGTACCTCCAAGATAGCTCCAAAAATAGAATTTTCAAAAAACATCTAAGATCTAAGTATCCGTATTTATCATCATACTCATTCTGACAAGTCAACATCCTACTCTTCAACATTTTTAAGCTTCCGTTAAATAGCATTTAACGATCTCAAGCTGTTCGGGCGTAGGCGTAAGTATATGCTATAACAAAAGAGACAATTGTTTTTTTCTACCAATGAGAACATAAATTTGATAATTTTTCTGGGTCTGACTTATCGCATGAAAAACATGTATATATATATATATATATATATATATATATATATATATATATATATATATAAATATGATAAAATGGAAAGTTTTTTGTGACATGTTTCATCCGTTAGGATTTCATCGGGCTGGGCTTTGTTGACGCTGCCACTGCTACACATGCTCACGAAACGGGAGACGCAGGTAGTTTCATAATTTTTGAAAGAATATTTTTTCTCAATCTAGCCAAATTCATTTGTATACAAATATTATAAAACAGAGCATTTACTTAAATATTTGCATCTATAAAAAGTATGTATAAACATAAAAATGTCTTAAAATAATTGTCAGACTTTGTCCATTTCATAATGTGTGACGTCATTTGTTTACATTTGATACGCCATGAGCAGATATGAATGTACGCGTGAGATTCATGGAAGATTGAAGTTTAAATACAGTAAATTCGACCTTGCTTTCCGAACGCGCCTCTGTGGTCAAATCGACAAACGCAGGTCAAGCTAAATGACGGTTCCGTATAGGATACAGGTTCAAATCCTGTCGGAGGACGAATATTTACTGTAAAAATTTCTCGGACATTCAGGCCGGTAAATGTTGTTTAATACTGTTTATTATAAAACAGAGCATTTACTTAGATATTTGTATCTATAAAAAGAATGTATAAACATAAAAATGTCTTAAAATATATATATATGAAAAACGGTCTCTCGAAGCAGATATATCAAAAGGAGATCAAGTTCTTCTTTTATGTGCCGTGTCCCTTCAGGACGTAGTCGATCATGACCCTCCACACCTTCCTGTCTCTTGTCTTATTTCTCCCAAACTTAGTTTTACCAAGCTCACCCAGTATGTTATGCGCTGCTTCCGTCTGTCTCGCTTTCCCTCCACCTGTCCTGTGAATATCCAAACTTTCCTTTTCCATTACGTGCACCAGAAATGTCAACTGCTTCTTCCTGATGAAGTTTTCCTTTTTGTTTCCATTCTCTCCAAAACCTCGTTGTTGCTCACATGTTCAGCTCATGGTATCCACAGCTTCTTTCTGTAGGACCACATTTCTGTGGCTTCAAGTTTCTTCCTCACCTTTGATGGAATTGTCTGTGGACAGATATCACGTAACAGTTCAGTAGTCTCTTCTTTGTTTCTAACGGAATTTTTCTGCCTCTTGGCCATCCCAGCACGTCTTCGGTTCAGTATCGCACTTTCCGTCCTCTGTTAGAACACTTCCTAGATATTTAAATTTCTGCGGTTGCTTGATTTTACTATCCCCGACTGTAATTTGCATTTTAGGCTCATCCTCTAATGAGATAAAGTCACTACTCTTCTACTCCTAACATCGGGCCAGTATATTACTTTTGACTTCGGCGACTATAATTTTTTGAGTTCACCTTATCACTCACGATTAGCGGCAATTGGTTGTTCTATCCTCCTTAAACTTATTTTCTTCTATGAAAACTTTCACACAGAGACGCATGCATCTCAGCTTTTTCAGTAAAGGTTATTGTTATAAAAAAAAGAGTTTTATTTGCATGGAACTTACAGCTCATTTAAATCACGTTATATTTCTGATCACAAAAACAGCACTTTCTATGGGGTTCAAGTTACTAATAAAGGATCATTTTTCTATCGTCATCTTATTTTAAAGGCCTGGATTATTGTTCTTTACGTGTATATTATTTCTTTTCGGAAAGATTTTTTTTTTACTCTTTAATGCCAAAAGAATCGTAAAAAACTGAATATTAATTATCTCAGCTAAGATAACGGAAAATAAAATATGATTAAATTTTACTCAAAATTTTTAACCAAAAAATAATAAACCATTATCCTCTTCCTTCTTTTTCAAGTGTTTTTCATTTCTTCTTCAGCTCTTTTTCTTCTTGTCTAAGACGTATTTTCTTCTCCTCCAGTTTTCCTCTTTCTTTTTCTCCTTCTTTCTTAAGTCGTTTTTTATTATTCTTCTTCTTCTTCAGCTCTTTTTCTTCTTGTCTAAGACGTATTTTCTTCTCCTCCAGTTTTCCTTCTTCTTTTTCATTTTCTTTCATAAGTCGTTTTTTATTCTTCTTCTTCTTCTTCTTCTTCTTCTTCTTCTACTTCTTCTTCTTCAGCCCTTTTTCTTCTTGTCTAAGACATATTTTCTTCTCCAGTTTTCCTTCTTCTTTTCTTCTTCTTTCTTAAGTTTTTTTTTTCTTCTTCTTCAGCCCTTTTTCTTCTTGTCTAAGACATATTTTCTTCTTCTCCTTTTTTCCTTCTTCTTTTCTTCTTCTTTCTTAAGTCGTTTTTTCTTCTTCTTCTTCAGCCCTTTTTTCTTCTTTTCTAAGACGTATTTTCTTCTCCTCCAGTTTTCCTTCTTCTTTTCTTCTTCTTTCTTAAGTCGTTTTTTTTCTTCTTCTTCTTCAGCCTTTTCTTCTTGTCTAAGACGTATTTTCTTCTCCTCCAGTTTTCCTTCTTCTTTTTCTTCTTCATTCTTACGTCGTTTTTTATTCTTCTTCTTCTTCTTCAGCTCTTTTTCTTCTTGTCTAAGACGTATTTTCTTCTACTCCAGTTTTCCTTCTTCTTTTTCTCCTTCTTTCTTAAGTCGTTTTTTATTCTTATTCTTCTTCTTCAGCTCTTTTTCTTCTTGTCTAAGACGTATTTTCTTCTCCAGTTTTCCTTCTTCTTTTTCTTCTTCTTTCTTAAGTCGTTTTTTTTCTTCTTCTTCTTCTTCAGCTCTTTTTCTTCTTGTCTAAGACGTATTTTCTTCTACTCCAGTTTTCCTTCTTCTTTTTCTTCTTCTTTCTTAAGTCGTTTTTTATTCTTCTTCTTCTTCTTCTTCTTCAGCCCTTTTTCTTCTTGTCTAAGACGTTTTTTTTCTTCTCCTCAGTTTTCCTTCTTCTTTTTACTTCTTCTTTCTTAAGTCGTTTTTTTTCTTCTTCTTCTTCAGCTCTTTTTCTTCTCGTCTAAGACGTATTTTTTTCTCCTCCAGTTTTTCTTCTTCTTTTCTTCTTCTTGCTTAAGTCGTTTTTTATTCTTCGTCTTCTTCAGCTCTTTTTCTTCTTGCCTAAGACGTATTTTCTTCTCCTCCAGTTTTCCTTCTTCTTTTTCATTTTCTTTCATAAGTCGTTTTTTATTCTTCTTCTTCTTCTTCTTCTTCTTCTTCTACTTCTTCTTCTTCAGCCCTTTTTCTTCTTGTCTAAGACATATTTTCTTCTCCAGTTTTCTTTCTTCTTTTTCTTCTTCTTTCTTAAGTCGTTTTTTCTTCTTCTTCAGCCTTTTTTCTTCTTGTCTAAGACATATTTTCTTCTTCTCCAGTTTTCCTTCTTCTTTTTCTTCTTCTTTCTTAAGTCGTTTTTCTTCTTCTTCTTCAGCCCTTTTTCTTCTTGTCTAAGACGTATTTTCTTCTCCTCCAGTTTTCCTTCTTCTTATTCTTCTTCTTTCTTAAGTCGTTTTTTCTTCTTCTTCTTCAGCCCTTTTTCTTCTTGTCTAAGACGTATTTTCTTCTCCTCCAGTTTTCCTTCTTCTTTTTCTTCTTCATTCTTCGTTTTTTTTTTATTCTTCTTCTTCTTCTTCAGCTCTTTTTCTTCTTGTCTAAGACGTATTTTCTTCTCCTCCAGTTTTCCTTCTTCTTTTCTTCTTCTTTCTTAAGTCTAGTTTTTTTTTTTTTCTTCTTCTTCTTCAGCTCTTTTTCTTCTTGTCTAAGACGTATTTATTTCTCCTCCAGTTTTCCTTCTTCTTTTTCTTCTTCTTTCTTAAGTCGTTTTTTCTTCTTCTTCTTCTTCAGCCTTTTTCTTCTTGTCTAAGACATATTTTCTTCTCCTCCAGTTTTCATTCTTCTTTTTCTTCTTCTTTCTTAAGTCGTTTTTCTTCTTCTTCTTCTTCTTCTTCTTCTTCTTCTTCTTCTTCTTCTTCTTCTTCTTCTTCTTCTTCAGCCCTTTTTCTTCTTGTCTAAGACGTATTTTCTACTCCTCCAGTTTTCCTTCTTCTTTTTCTTCTTCTTTCTTAAGTCGTTTTTTATTCTTCTTCTTCTTCTTCTTCTTCTTCAGCCCTTTTTCTTCTTGTCTAAGACGTATTTTCTTCTCCTCAAGTTTTCCTTCTTCTTTTTCTTCTTCTTTCTTAAGTTTTTTTTTTCTTCTTCTTCTTCAGCTCTTTTTCTTCTCGTCTAAGACGTATTTTCTTCTCCTCCAGTTTTTCTTCTTTTTCTTCTTTCTTTCTTAAGTCATTTTTTTTCTTCTTCGTCTTCTTCTTCAGCTCAGTTTTCTTTTTTTCTTCTTGTCTAAGACGTATTTTCTTCTCCTCCAGTTTTCCTTCTTCTTTTTCATTTTCTTTCTTAAGTCGTTTTTTATTCTTCTTCTTCTTCTTCTTCTTCTTCTTCTTCTTCTTCTTCAGCCCTTTTTTCTTCTTGTCTAAGTTTTATTTTCTTCTCCAGTTTTCTTTCTTCTTTTCTTCTTCTTTCTTAAGTCGTTTTTCTTCTTCTTCTTCCTTTTTCTTCTTGTCTAAGACATGTTTTCTTCTTCTCCAGTTTTTTTTCTTCTTCTTCTTTCTTCTTTCTTAAGTCGTTTTTTATTCTTCTTCTTCTTCTTCTTCTTCTTCTACTTCTTCTTCTTCAGCCCTTTTCTTCTTGTCTAAGATATTATTTTCTTCTCAGTTTTTCTTTCTTCTTTTCTTCTTCTTTCTTAAGTCGTTTTTTTTTCTATTCTTCTTCAGCCCTTTTTCTTCTTGTCTAAGACATATTTTTCTTCTCCAGTTTTTCTTCTTCTTTTCTTCTTCTTTCTTAAGTCGTTTTTCTTCTTCTTCTTCTTCCCTTTTTTCTTCTTGTCTAAGACGTATTTTTTCTTCTCCTCCAGTTTTCCTTCTTCTTTTTCTTCTTCTTTCTTAAGTCGTTTTTTTTCTTCTTCTTCTTCTTCAGCCCTTTTTCTTCTTGTCTAAGACGTATTTTCTTCTCCTCCAGTTTTCCTTCTTCTTTTTCTTCTTCTTTCTTAAGTCATTTTTTTCTTCTTCTTCTTCTTCTTCAGCTCTTTTTCTTCTTGTCTAAGACGTATTTTCTTCTACTCCAGTTTTCCTTCTTCTTTTTCTCCTTCTTTCTTAAGTCGTTTTTTATTCTTATTCTTCTTCTTCAGCTCTTTTTCTTCTTGTCTAAGACGTATTTTCTTCTCCTCCAGTTTTCCTTCTTCTTTTCTTCTTCTTTCTTAAGTCGTTTTTTTCTTCTTCTTCTTCTTCAGCTCTTTTCTTCTTGTCTAAGACGTATTTTCTTCTCCTCAGTTTTCCTTCTTCTTTTTCTTCTTCTTTCTTACGTCGTTTTTTATTCTTCTTCTTCTTCTTCTTCTTCTTCTTCTTCTTCTTCTTCTTCAGCTCTTTTCTTCTTGTCTAAGACGTATTTTTTTCTCCTCAGTTTTCCTTCTTCTTTTCTTCTTCTTCTTTCTTTTTTTCTTCTTCTTCTTCTTCAGCTTTTTTTCTTCTTGTCTAAGACATATTTTCTTCTCCTCCAGTTTTCCTTCTTTTTTCTTCTTCTTTCTTAAGTCGTTTTTTTCTTCTTCTTCTTCTTCTTCTTCTTCTTCTTTTTCTTCAGCCCTTTTTCTTCTTGTCTAAGACGTATTTTCTTCTCCTCCAGTTTTTCCTTCTTCTTTTCTTCTTCTTTCTTAAGTTCTTTTTCTTCTTCTTCTTCAGCTCTTTTTCTTCTTGTCTAAGACGTATTTTCTTCTCCTCCAGTTTTTCTTCTTCTTTTTTCTTCTTCTTTCTTAAGTCGTTTTATTCTTCTTCTTCTTCAGCCCTTTTTCTTCTTGTCTAAGGTATATTTCTTCTCCTCAGTTTTTCCTTCTTCTTTTCTTCTTCTTTCTTAAGTCGTTTTTTTTATTCTTCTTCTTCGGCCTTTTTTTTCTTCTTGCTTAAGTCGTATTTTTCTTCTCCTCCAGTTTTTCCTTCTTCTTTTCTTCATCTTTCTTAAGTCGTTTTTTACTTCTTCTTCTTCTTCAGCCTTTTTCCTTCTTGTCTAAGACGTATTTTTCTTCTCCTCCAGTTTCCTTCTTCTTTTCTTCTTCTTTCTTACGTCGTTTTTTTATTCTTCTTCTTCTTCTTCAGCTCTTTTTCTTCTTGTCTAAGACGTATTTTCTTCTCCTCCAGTTTTCCTTCTTCTTTTTCTTCTTCTTTCTTAAGTCGTTTTTTTCTCCTTCTTCTTCTTCAACCCTTTTTCTTCTTGGCTAAGACATATTTTCTTCTCCCTTTTCCTTCTTCTTTTTCTTCTTCTTTCTTAAGTCGTTTTTTTCTTCTTCTTCTTCTTCAGCCCTTTTTCTTCTTGTCTAAGACGTATTTTCTTCTCCTCCAGTTTTCCTTCTTTTTCTTCTTCTTTCTTAAGTCATTTTTTTCTTCTTCTTCTTCTTCTTCAGCTCTTTTTCTTCTTGTCTAAGACATATTTTCATCTCCTCAGTTTTCCTTCTTCTTTTTCTCCTTTTTTCTTAAGTCGTTTTTTATTCTTATTCTTCTTCTTATTCTTCTTCTTCAGCTCTTTTTCTTCTTGTCTAAGACGTATTTTCTTCTCCTCAGTTTTTTCCTTCTTCTTTTCTTCTTCTTTATTAAGTCGTTTTTTATTCTTCTTCTTCTTCTTATTCAGCCCTTTTTCTTCTTGTCTAAGACGTATTTTTCTTCTCCTCCAGTTTTTTCTTCTTTTTCTTCTTCTTTTTCTTAAGTCGTTTTTTCTTCTTCTTCTTCAGCTCTTTTTCTTCTTGTCTAAGACGTATTTTCTTCTCCTCCAGTTTTCCTTCTTCTTTTTCTTCTTCTTTCTTAAGTCGTTTTTTCTTCCTCTTCTTCAGCTCTTTTTCTTCTTGTCTAAGACGTATTTTCTTCTACTCCAGTTTTCCTTCTTCTTTTTCTCCTTCTTTTCTTAAGTCGACGTATTTTTTTATTCTTCTTCTTCGGCTTTTTTCTTCTTCCCTAAGACGTATTTTCTTCTCCTCCAGTTTTCCAGTTTTCTTCTTCTTTTCTTCTTCTTTCTTAAGTCGTTTTTTTTCTTCTTCTTCTTCTTCAGCCCTTTTTTTCTTCTTGTCTAAGACGTATTTTCTTCTCCTCCAGTTTTTCCTTCTTTTTTTCTTCTTCGTTCTTTCGTCGTCTTTTTTATTCTTCTTCTTCTTCTTCAGCCCTTTTTCTTCTTGGCTAAGACGTATTTTCTTCTCCTCAGTTTTCCTTCTTCTTTTTCTTCTTCTTTCTTAAGTCATTTTTTCTTCTTCTTCTTCTTCTTCAGCCTTTTTCTTCTTGTCTAAGACATTTTTTTCTTCTCAGTTTTCCTTCTTTTTTTTCTTCTTCTTTCTTAAGTCGTTTTTTCTTCTTCTTCTTCAGCCCTTTTTCTTCTTGTCTAAGACGTATTTTCTTCTCCTCAGTTTTCCTTCTTCTTTTTCTTCTTCTTTCTTAAGTCATTTTTTTCTTCTTCTTCTTCTTCTTCAGCTCTTTTTCTTCTTGTCTAAGACGTATTTTCTTCTACTCATTTTTCCTTCTTCTTTTTCTCCTTCTTTCTTAGTCGTTTTTATTCTTATTCTTCTTCTTCTTTTCAGCTTTTTTCTTCTTGTCTAAGGCGCGTATTTTTCTTCTCCTCCAGTTTTTCTTCTTCTTTTTTCTTCTTCTTTCTTAAGTCGTGTTTTTCTTCTTCTTCTTCTTCAGCCCTTTTTTCTTCTTGTCTAAGGTGTATTTTCTTCTCCTCCAGTTTTCCTTCTTCTTTTCTTCTTCTTTCTTAAGTCGTTTTTATTCTTCTTCTTCAGCCCTTTTTCTTCTTCCCTAAGACGTATTTTCTTTCCTCGTTTTTTTTCCTTCTTCTTTTTTCTTCTTCTTTCTTAAGTCGTTTTTTTTCTTCTTCTTCTTCTTCAGCCCTTTTTTCTTCTTGTCTAAGACGTATTTTCTTCTCCTCCTTTTTTTCCTTCTTCTTTTTCTTCTTCGTTCTTACGTTTTCTTTTTTCTTCTTTTTTTCTTCTTCTTCTTCTTCTTCAGCCCTTTTCTTCTTGGCTAAGACGTATTTTCTTCTCCTCCAGTTTTCCTTTTCTTTTCTTCTTCTTTTTCATTTTTTTTTCTTTTCTTTCTTAAGTCGTTTTTTATGCTTATTCTTCTTCTTCTTCTTCTTCTTCTTCTTCTTCTTCTTCTTCTTCAGCCCTTTTTCTTCTTGTCTAAGACGTATTTTCTTCTCCTCCAGTTTTCCTTCTTCTTTTTCTTCTTCTTTCTTAAGTCGTTTTTTCTTCTTCTTCTTCAACCCTTTTTCTTCTTGTCTAAGACGTATTTTCTTCTCCTCCAGTTTTTCTTCTTCTTTTTCTTCTTCTTTCTTAAGTCGTTGTTTATTCTTCTTCTTCGGCCCTTTTTCTTCTTGCCTAAGACGTATTTTCTTCTCCTCCAGTTTTCCTCCTTCTTTTTCTTCTTCTTTCTTAAGTCGTTTTTTTTTTCTTCTTCTTCTTCTTCAGCCCTTTTCCTTCTTGTCTAAGACGTATTTTCTTCTCCACCAGTTTTCCTTCTTCTTTTTCTTCTTCTTTCTTACGTCGTTTTTTATTCTTCTTCTTCTTCTTCAGCCCTTTTTCTTCTTGGCTAAGACGTATTTTCTTCTCCTCCAGTTTTCCTTCTTCTTTTTCTTCTTCTTTCTTAAGTCATTTTTTTCTTCTTCTTCTTCTTCTTCAGCCTTTTTTCTTCTTGTCTAAGACATATTTTCTTCTCCAGTTTTCCTTCTTCTTTTTCTTCTTCTTTCTTAAGTCGTTTTTTTCTTCTTCTTCTTCTTCAGCCCTTTTTCTTCTTGTCTAAGACGTATTTTCTTCTCCTCCAGTTTTCCTTCTTCTTTTTCTTCTTCTTTCTTAAGTCATTTTTTTCTTCTTCTTCTTCTTCTTCTTCTTCTTCTTCAGCTCTTTTACTTCTTGTCTAAGACGTATTTTCTTCTACTCCAGTTTTCCTTCTTCTTTTTCTCCTTCTTTCTTAAGTCGTTTTTTATTCTTATTCTTCTTCTTCGTCTTCTTCTTCTTCTTCTTCTTCTTCTTCTTCAGCTCTTTTTCTTCTTGTCTAAGACGTATTTTCTTCTCCTCCAGTTTTCCTTCTTCTTCATTTTTTTCTTCTTTCTTAAGTCGTTTTTTCTTCTTCTTCTTCAGCCCTTTTTCTTCTTGTCTAAGACGTATTTTCTTCTCCTCCAGTTTTCCTTCTTTTTTTTCTTCTTCTTAAGTCGTTTTTTATACTTCTTCTTCTTCTTCTTCAGCCCTTTTTCTTCTTGTCTAAGACGTATTTTCTTCTCCTCAGTTTTTCCTTCTTCTTTTCTTCTTCTTTCTTAAGTCGTTTTTTTTTTCTTCTTCTTCTTCAGCTCTTTTTCTTCTTGTCTAAGACGTATTTTCTTCTCCTTTCTTTTCTTCTTCATTCTTCATTTTTTTCTTCTTTTTTCTTCTTCTTTCTTAAGTCGTTTTTTTTTATTCTTCTTCTTCTTCAGCCCTTTTTCTTCTTGTATAAGGTGTATTTACTTCTCCTCCAGTTTTCCTTCTTCTTTTTCTTCTTCTTTCTTAAGTCGTTTTTTATTCTTCTTCTTCGGCCCTTTTTCTTCTTGCCTAAGACGTATTTTCTTCTCCTCCAGTTTTCCTTCTTCTTTTTCTTCTTCTTTCTTAAGTCGTTTTTTTTCTTCTTCTTCTTCTTCAGCCCTTTTCCTTCTTGTCTAAGACGTATTTTCTTCTCCTCCAGTTTTCCTTCTTCTTTTTCTTCTTCTTTCTTACGTCGTTTTTTCTTCTTCTTCTTCTTCTTCTTCAGCTCTTTTTCTTCTTGTCTAAGACGTATTTTCTTCTCCTCCAGTTTTTTCCTTCTTCTTTTTTTTCTTCTTCTTTCTTAAGTCGTTTTTTTTTTTTCTTCTTCTTCTTCAGCCCTTTTCTTCTTGTCTAAGTCGTATTTTCTTCTCCTCCAGTTTTCCTTCTTTTTTTTTCTTCTTTCTTAAGTCATTTTTTTTCTTCTTCTTCTTCTTCTTCTTTTTTTTCTTCTTGGCTTAAGACATACTTTCTTCTTCTCCAGTTTGCCTTCTTCTTTTCTTCTTCTTTCTTAAGTCTTTTTTTCTTCTTCTTCTTCTTCAGCCCTTTTTCTTCTTGTCTAAGACGTATTTTCTTCTCCTCCAGTTTTCCTTCTTCTTTTTCTTCTTCTTTCTTACGTCGTTTTTTATTCTTCTTCTTCTTCTTCAGCTCTTTTTCTTCTTGTCTAAGACATATTTTCTTCACCAGTTTGCCTTCTTCTTTTTCTTCTTCTTTCTTAAGTCGTTTTTTTTCTTCTTCTTCTTCTTCAGCCCTTTTTCTTCTTGTCTAAGACGTATTTTCTTCTCCCCCAGTTTTCCTTCTCCTTTTTCTTCTTCTTTCTTAAGTCATTTTTTTCTTCTTCTTCTACATCTTCAGCTCTTTTTCTTCTTGTCTAAGACGTATTTTCTTCTACTCCAGTTTTCCTTCTTCTTTTTCTTCTTCTTTCTTAAGTCGTTTTTTTTCTTCTTCTTCTTCAGCCCTCTTTCTTCTTGTCTAAGACGTATTTTCTTCTCCTCCAGTTTTCCTTCTTCTTTTTCTTCTTCTTTCTTACGTCGTTTTTTATTCTTCTTCTTCTTCTTCTTCTTCTTCTTTTTCTTCTTCTTCTTCAGCTCTTTTTCTTCTTGTCTAAGACGTATTTTCTACTCCTCCAGTTTTCCTTCTTCTTTTTCTTCTTCTTTCTTAAGTCGTTTTTTATTCTTCTTCTTCTTCAGCTCTTTTTCTTCTTGTCTAAGACGTATTTTCTTCTCCTCCAGTTTTCCATCTTCTTTTTCTTCTTCTTTCTTAAGTCGTTTTTTATTCTTCTTCTTCTTCTGCAGCTCTTTTTCTTCTTGTCTAAGACGTATTTTCTTCTCTTCCAGTTTTCCTTCTTCTTTTTCTTCTTCTTTCTTAACTCGTTTTTTCTTCTTCTTCTTCTTCTTCTTCTTCTTCTTCAGCTCTTTTTCTTCTTGTCTAAGACGTATTTTCTTCTCCTCCAGTTTTCCTTCTTCTTTTTCTTCTTCTTTCTTACGTCGTTTTTTATTCTTCTTCTTCTTCTTCTTCAGCTCTTTTTCTTCTTGTCTAAGACGTATTTTCTTCTCCAGTTTTCCTTCTTCTTTTTCTTCTTCTTTCTTAAGTCGTTTTTTATTCTTCTTCTTCTTAAGCGCTTTTTCTTCTTGTCTAAGACGTATTTTCTTCTCCTCCAGTTTTCCTTCTTCTTTTTCTTCTTCTTTCTTAAGTCGTTTTTTATTCTTCTTCTTCTTCTTCAGCTCTTTTTCTTCTTGTCTAAGACGTATTTTCTTCTCCTCCAGTTTTCCTTCTTCTTTTTCTTCTTCTTTCTTAAGTCGTTTTTTCTTCTTCTTCTTCTTCTTCTTCTTCTTCTTCTTCTTCTTCTTCTTCTTCTTCTTCTTCAGCTCTTTTTCTTCTTGTCTAAGACGTATTTTCTTCTCCTCCAGTTTTCCTTTTTCTTCTTCTTTCTTACGTCGTTTTATTCTTCTTCTTCTTCTTCAGCTTTTTTTTCTTCTTGTCTAAGACGTATTCTCTTCTCAGTTTTCCTTCTTCTTTTTCTTCTTCTTTCTTAAGTCGTTTTTTATTCTTCTTCTTCTTCAGCTCTTTTTCTTCTTGTCTAAGACGTATTTTCTTCTCCTCCAGTTTTCCTTCTTCTTTTTCTTCTTCTTTCTTAAGTCGTTTTTTATTCTTCTTCTTCTTCAGCTCTTTTTCTTCTTGTCTAAGACGTATTTTCTTCTCATCCAGTTTTCCTTCTTCTTTTCTTCTTCTTTCTTAAGTCGTTTTTTTATTTTCTTCTTCAGCCCTTTTTCTTCTTGTCTAAGACGTATTTTCTTCTTTTATTTTTTTTCTCCTCCAGTTTTTCCTTCTTCTTTTTCTTCTTCTTAAGTCGTTTTTTATTCTTCTTCTTCAGCCCTTTTCTTCTTGTCTAAGACGTATTTACTTCTCCTCCAGTTTTCCTTCTTCTTTTTCTTCTTCTTTCTTAAGTCGTTTCTTCTTCTTCTTCTTCATCCCTTTTTCTTCTTGTCTAAGACGTATTTTCTTCTCCTCCAGTTTTCCTTCTTCTTTTTCTTCTTCTTTCTTAAGTCGTTTTTTATTCTTCTTCTTCAGCCCTTTTTCTTCTAGTCTAAGACGTATTTTCTTCTCCTCCAGTTTTTCTTCTTCTTTTTCTTCTTCTTTCTTAAATCGTTTTTTATTCTTCTTCTTCTTCTTCTTTTTCAGCTCTTTTTCTTCTTGTCTAAGACTTATTTTCTTCTCCTCCAGTTTTCCTTCTTCTTTTTCTTCTTCTTTCTTAAGTCGTTTCTTTTTCTTCTTCTTCAGCCCTTTTCTTCTTGTCTAAGACGTATTTTCTTCTCCTCCAGTTTTCCTTCTTCTTTTTCTTCTTCTTTCTTAAGTCGTTTTTTTTCTTCTTCTTCTTCAGCTCTTTTTCTTCTTGTCTAAGACGTATTTTCTTCTCCTCCAGTTTTCCTTCTTCTTTTTCTTCTTCTTTCTTAAGTCGTTTTTTATTCTTCTTCTTCAGCCCTTTTTCTTCTTGTCTAAGACGTATTTTCTTCTCCTCCAGTTTTCCTTCTTCTTTTTCTTCTTCTTTCTTAAGTCGTTTTTTTTCTTCTTCTTCTTCTTCAGCTTTTTTCTTCTTGTCTCAGGTGTATTTTTTTCTCCAGTTTTTTCCTTCTTCTTTTCTTCTTCTTTCTTAAGTCGTTTTTTTATTCTTCTTCTTCAGCCTTTTTCTTCTTGTCTAAGACGTATTTTCTTCTCCTCCAGTTTTCCCTTCTTCTTTTCTTCTTCTTTCTTAAGTCGTTTTTTATTCTTCTTCTTCAGCCCTTTTCTTCTTGTCTAAGACGTATTTTCTTCTCCTCCAGTTTTCCTTCTTCTTTTTCTTCTTCTTTCTTAAGTCGTTTTTTATTCTTCTTCTTCTTCTTCAGCTCTTTTTCTTCTTGTCTAAGACTTATTTTCTTCTCCTCCAATTTTTCTTCTTCTTTTTCTTCTTCTTTCTTAAGTCTTTTTTTATTCTTCTTCTTCAGCCCTTTTTCTTCTTGTCTAAGACGTATTTTCTTCTCCTCCAGTTTTCCTTCTTCTTTTTCTTCTTCTTTCTTAAGTCGTTTTTTATTCTTCTTCTTCTTCTTCAGCTCTTTTTCTTCTTGTCTAAGACGTATTTTCTTCTCCTCCAGTTTTCCTTCTTCTTTTTCTTCTTCTTTCTTAAGTCGTTTTCTTCTTCTTCTTCTTCTTCTTCTTCTTCTTCTTCTTCTTCAGCTCTTTTTCTTCTTGTCTATGACGTATTTTCTTCTCTTCCAGTGTTACCTCTCTAGCTTTTTTTTCTCTTTCGTTAAGTCTTTTTCTTCACCATCGTTTCTTCTTCTTCTTCTTCTTTTTCTTCTACTTCTTTTTCTTCTTCTTCTTCACTGATTTTTCTTCTTCTCTAAGTAGTATTCTTTTCTAGTTTTTCTTCGTGATGCCATGCTTTTATTCTTCTACTCCAGATATTTTTCTTCTTTTTCTACTTCTTCAGCCTCATTATCGTCATCAAGTCTTTTTCTTCTTTTCTTTTTCTTCTTTTCTTTTTTCTCCAGCTCTTCTATCATTATTATTATTATTATTATTATTTCTCCTCCTCTTCTTCTCTTCTTCTTCTTATCCATCATTATCATCATCATCATCATCATCATCTCTTTTTTATACTTTTCTTTTTTTTTCTTTTCTTTTTATTAATTTCTTTTTCTTCAGCTCTTCTTCTTCTTTTTCCCAAAGTTTTCCTTTTCTTTTTATTCACTGTGAGAAAACTGTTAATGCTGGTGAAGAAGAGATAACATTTGTTTGAAACTACAATGTAATCTTTATTTTTGTTTTGCTTGTTTTTTTGTTTTTTTTAATTCTGACGACGACATTGTGAGGAATCAATTTCAACTCCTTGAAAAGAGAATAGCCCGATAAAAACAAATTTAGAATTAAAAATTCAATTAATACAACTTTTGTAATGTAATGTGAACTTAATAGATAATAGCTCAGTATATCATGGCTTGACAGTCATGAACGAACATGAAGAAGGATTTTGTAAGTATGGTACAGACACTTAAGCAGTTAATGAGGCTTATACAGGAAAGGGATACTTTTCTACACTGGCTTATAGTGTTTGGGTGCCTGTCGCTCTGCCTTAGTTCACCACATATATATATATATATATGTATGTGTGTGTGTGTGTGTGTGTGTGTGTGTGTGTGTGTGTGTGTGTGTGTGTGTATTAAAAATTAATTTCAATAGTCATAATGGTTTCCTTCATATACAGTGTAACCCGGATGTAAGAGAGTTGTCGGGACCGGAGAAGAAGTCTCTTATATCCGGGTTTCTCTTATATCCGGGTTTGGTCTATTTTATATACATTAACACAGGCTCTAATTTGGGACCAGAGAAAATCTCTCTTATATCCGGGTTTCTCTTATATCCGGGTCTCTTATATCCAGGTTACACTGTATAATAATTTCATTGGTTTTAAACTGTTTTTTTCATTATATATATATATATATATATATATATATATATATATATATATATATACATACACACACACACACACACATATATATATATATATACACATACACACACACACACATATATATATATATATATATATATACAAATGAGAGAAAGAATAAATGGAGTAAAATTCCACAGTTCGTAGCATTTACTTTAAAAAAGTGCTCAATACAAAGTAGAGCAATATATTATTATTATATTTTATTATAATAAAAACATTTTTAAATCGCTACGCAAAAGATTTTATGTTTCAATACTTTGAGTGTACTTCTTCAGGAGGTGATGGTAAGTAGCTGGTGATTAAAAGATTTCTAAAGAAATTTAAAAACAAATTGTTACCCCTTTTCCGAATGTTAAAGGGGGGTGTATAAGGTTAGAATTAAAACTGAACTTGTATGTATGTCTTGATTAACCATTTTAAATGTCAGATCTACGCTAGATAAAAAATATATGCTCAGAGGGTGAAGGTGGGTGAGTTATTTTTTCATGTCAGGATAAACTGGAATAATAGAAAGGCCACCGTTGACAATTGTGGAAAATATGTCAGTGACAAATGTAGCTATATTGTAGGTAAATATGACGTTCAATTTTTGAAAGGGTGTTAAAGGGAGGGTTATTTTGATCAGACAGAAATTGGTAAAATTAGCAAAATTATCCTCGATAGAATCAACCAGCTGATTAGGAAGCGCCTTGGATTTTTACAATTGATTAATACCACAGATGCCATCAATTGGTTTAATGAAATTGATAAAAGAAATTGTTTATTGATCTACTTTGATATTGTGGATTATTACTCATCTATTTCCAGGAATCTATTTACTTTGGCTTTGGAATTTACTACGGAGTACTATTATGTTTCCAACAAGGAACTTGACATTATTATGAATTCTAAATGTTCTGTCCTTATCCATAACAGAGAAGAGTGGATTAAGAAAAACTCTGTTGACCAATATTGGGATCGCTAGATTCCGCTGAGTGTTCCGACCTTGTTGGTTTATTTATCTTATATAATCTTAGTGCCCACTAAGATATCAGCATTGACGACATAGGGTTATATAGAGATGACGGCCTTATGGTAGTGAAAAATTCCACAAAAATTAAAGCTGACAAAATCAGGAAATTAATACATAGAGAATTTAAAAGACTCAACCTTAAAGTTAAGATCAACACTAATTTAAAAAAAATAAGATTTCTTTGATGTCACATTAGGCCTAGTTAACAATATATACCAACCCTACATGAAAACAAACGCCAATCCAATATACATCCACTCAAATCCTAACTATCCTCCATCCGTAATCAAGCAAATACCCTACTCCATAGAATGTAAAATTAGCAATAACTCTTCCAGTGAAGACGTCTTTTACAAAGATAGGAAATTTTATAACCCTGCTTTAAAAAATAGCGGCTATAAGTGCCCTGACATCAAATATATTAAACATAGCAGCGAAAGTAAGAATAAAAATAGAATCAGAAAAATCATTTGGTACATACCCCCATTTAGCCAAATGGTTAGTACTAAGTTAGAGCAGAAGTTTCTCAATTTAATTGAGAAACACTTCCCCGTGAAAAGACAAAAGAAAACTTATCTTAGCCCACGCGTTGAACTTTATGAAAGCAAATGTAAAAAAAAATTATTTTGCAGCAAGTATTTATAAACAAAAGTAAAAATGTTGTTTAGTTTTTAATTTCATTTTTAAATTTAAGAGACACTCATAAATATTCATCAGGTTAGCAACCAACATGCATGACTATAAAAATGTTTTTAAAACATAAAACAAAAACCGTTTAACTCCTAGCCTCTTGTTATTTAAAATATAAAATATATATTAAAATATATTATATATTTTATATACATAAATTTATCTCATACTAAAATAATTTAAATATTAATTGTATAACAAAAGAATTCAACAATAACATTTCCTCACTTTCCTTTATTAGACATTAAATTACGTTCCTTAGCATCTACCATAATGAATATGTTTTTTGAATTTACCCCAAGCAAGGCATTAAATCTACTAAGACACAAGGGTGTGAAAGAATTAAAAACAGAAACATTATGAATGAGCGAGAACAATAAATGAGTAATCAGGAAGACAGTAGATAATGATTGACATTGTATTTAAATTTTTGAAAATCAAAGTTGACCGGAAATCGTGGAAGATAGTTACACGGGTAAGAAGTGCGAGAAAAACTGTTAGTATAGAGCTTACGCTTATATCTAACCAATTCAACTCTACATTGATGAGACCTCGTTGCCAATCTAGTACTGCAATTAAATTCATAAAGTTGAGGTATCATAGTAAAGATTTCATTCAAACAGTTATCATGAAAGTATTTATTTAAAAAAAAAAAGGCACTGGGAAGCCAATTTACGGCGGTGGGAAAGAAGTGCCAGGTTAAGACCAATAATATTACAAATTCTTCTTTGGATTTTTATCAAGAATCTCTAAATCTATAACAGGAGCACGGGGCTTTATGCGGCAGCAATATTCTTAACGTAGGTGAAAGGTAAACGTAGAAATATGTAAGATAGATTCTGGTAAGTAACATTGTGTAGCAGTGAACCAACTTTCTTTCAATAGATTCAATATAGTCTTTCCACTTCTTTTCAGCAGAAAATGTTAATCCAAGAAGGTGTAATGAGTCACTCTCCTGGAGGTTAGCATCAGCCATATTGATGGAAGGCAGAAAGGGGGATTCACAAATGATTAAGTGCAGTTTTGTTTTAGAGGAGTTAAAGTTAACAAGCCATTTTTGCCTCAGTTAACAGCAGACCGTAGGTCATTTTTGACATCAGCCGCCAATTTGACCGTATTAAACTGATCAGACTTAGAATGGAGATTGACTGTGTCATCAGCAAAGTGTTGTGAGGGAGAATATTTCCCTACAAGTTTGGACTCGGCCGTCGGACGAAAGACATAAAAATACTCCTACATCAAGAGGAGTATCAGGAGGAACAGTAGCAGGAATAACCTTTGCTGAAAACAGGTAGTCATTCACATCTAAACATTCTCTTCCCTACGTTCTATTCATATTACATTATGCTTCCCTGTACCACAAGGTAATAAACTTATTGTTAAACAAATTCCAGTTTTCTACTGTTGTTTTTTGATAACTCAGTTATAACACAAAGATTTCCAAGTTGAGAGCTGATGCCATCAGGAAGGTCATTAATGAAAATTAAAAACAAAGTCGGGCCAAGGATAGAACCTTGGGGGACAGCTTCATTAGTGCAGAAGAAGAGTGGCCGTTCGAGATAATATCCATTTCCCGATTTGATAAAAGAAAAGTGAATCAGTTCAAAAATTCGTCCGGAAAGGCCATAATTTTCCAGCTTGTGACGGAGACCAACATACAAAACCCTATCGAACGCTTTCGAGATGTTCAAAGAAACAGCCGAGCTTCACAATTCTTATCTGAAGCTTGATATACTCTTTCCCCAATAATCCTTAATACATCAGCAGTTGACCTAGAGAAACCAAAGTGATACTGCTTTTCTCAAAGAAGGTACTACGGTAGAAGGCTAATAGGCTGATATTTGGACCGGTCAGACGGCTCGCCTGTGTTCTTAAAGACCGGAACAACATATGAGGATTTCTAACAAGCAGGAAAGCAAGAGGCAGTGAGGCATTTATTATACAGTTTAGAGAAAACAGGAGCCATTTCGGGGGCACATTTCGCAATGATTATTACAGAGATACCAGGACCACATGCTCTGTGGGGATCTAGATTAGAGACGATAGCAGAAAACATTGATGGTGTTATATACATATCACTCGACGGAGGCTCAGTTCTAAGTCGAAAGTTAAACAAGAGTTCTCTAAATAAATCAAGAGTGCAATTTAAAATGAATTTACGAACGAAACACACTTCTTTATCAGCAGATGTTAACACCTCAAATTGATTGAAGAGAGGAGGAATAGAAAAATTACTCTTATTTAATACACTATTTCAGAGCCGACAGTAATCACGAGAGCAAAAGTTATTAGATGCAATATAGCGCCTCATTTTCTCAGCAAAAATTTAGCTCCTTCGAGGAAATGTTTATATTTATTACGTGCAGCAACGAACAGGCATCTGTTGTGATCTGAACTGTCACGCTGGTATAGCCGGAAATAGTGATTCCTGTAGGTTATAACGGCTGAACACCTAGGTGTAAACCATGGAGAAGATTGAGGTTTCAACTGGTATTCACGAGAAGGAATAAGAGTATCTATACCGGCTTTAACCCAAGAAGAAACCTCCATGGCACAATTCTCAATTTATGGGCGTCTTGTAAATTAAAATTAAAAACAATTAACATTTTTACTTTTGTTTATAAATACTTGCTGCAAACTAAAAATCCGTACATTTGTTTTGATAGTCCATCAGAGGACGAAACGCGTCGACTAAGATAAGTTTTTCTTTTGACTTTATTGTCATATATATTTTTGTAGTGATTTTATAACATATTTATGTTATAATTTTCGAATAAATAAATATGTATATGTATATATATATATTAACAATTAGTTTCGTTTCTTTTAATGGGTTTCACTTATATTTATATATTAAAAATTTATGCGTATATATATATATATATATATATATATATATATATATATATATATATATATATATATATATATAGGTACCTCTAAAATAGCGGTACTTAAGATTTAACGTGTATTTTTAAAAAATAGTTTAAACATATCACTATTTTAATGAAGTTGTAGGTAAAACGAAAATGCTTGTTGATTAAATATCTGAAATTTGCCAATAAATTTTATATTTACTCTAGTTACAGCTCTTGTTTTCTGAAAATGTCGTGTATGGGCGTACGTATTTTCAAAAACTGGCATGTTTATACAGAAAAAAAAATTTCAAAATTCTTTTTAAAATACTGGGGTCGCTGAATTGTAGCAATTTTTTTCTATTTATGATTATTAAGTACAGTTTTTATTTAATAACAATATCATTTGATCGCTAAAAATTAATACAAAATTTTAAAAGATTTAAATGTTTATAAATTATTATAATTAAAAAAATTAAAAATGAAATCAATTCTTGTAAAAGTTCATTACTCATCGAATTTTTATTTCTTATGACAATGGTATTCATAATATAGGGTGTTCTAACAACTTGGACCGATTTTTAATGTGAATTAAGTTTAAGCGTCTAATGACTTTTTTTTTTCTTTTTCTTTCAGATTTAACCAGTTAAGTCTGGCAGTTTCACCCATGAAAAGATTAACAATCAAACAACGTATTAAAGTTATCGAAGCCTATTAAATGGACGTTCAAATTTATAAATATATGGCCCAATCATGCACACCAAACAGTGACCTTTTATGGATGGAGTGACTTATCAACAATCTTCCTTGGATTTTCATCAGCTCAAATTTAACAATTCTGCTTATTAACGAATCCACCAAGATGAAAATTAGTTTCATCACTAAAGAGGAATTTTTTGCGAAAAATCTTCATCGGCTTGTCTTTGCTCGTGCACCCAATTGGCGAATGTACGGTGCTCCAAATAGTCAGCAGGTTTCAGTTCTTGTGTTAATTGAATTTTGTAAGCGTGTAGAGACAAATCTTTTGTCAAAATTCGATATAACATTGTTGTGGAGAGGTTCAATTCCTGCGCGCGATGACGAATAGAGGTGTCTGGATTTTCAGCCACATTCTCATGCACTGCAGCAATGTTTTCAGCTGAATGGTGTAATCGAGCACGCAGTGGTGTTTTCACATCTGCCACCGACCCAGTTTGTTTGAATTTACGAACAATTTTTCCAAATGCCCTCTCGGTTAGTCGATTATGTTGACCAAAAAATCGCGAAGTGTGCGAAATGCATTTCTGTTTGAACGTCCATTTTCGTAATAGGCTTCGATAACTTTAACATAGGTACCTCCATGAGATTGCTAAAAATAGAACATAGCATGATGAAAAAGACGCCAAACTTGACGAAAACAAAATTTTATCGTCTAAATGCTTATGTTATTATTAAGAGGAAAGATCAGAGTTTATTTTAATTATTTTTAAAAAATTTTCCTTCGTTTTAGAACAATCTAAATTTTGATTAAAAAATCCTTGTTTCTCTTTGTATCACTGGAACTAGTAAAATAACATATACAATTTTTAGCATGTTTTTTTTTCTTTGTATGATACACATTAAATTGGAAAATGTTGCAAAAATAAAAATAATGGTCGGATGTTAATGAAACTTTCAGAAACTATTCACAGATGATCGAAATTATCATAAATAAGTTTGTTTTTTTTTATTAAAGTCATGGCAGAATTTTTTTATATATTTATTACCCCCCCCTAACTAATTTTATGCAAACGCTAGAAATTCGGTCCCGACAGGTTTAGTGATTACAATAGTTAAAAGTACAAGACTTTGAGGAATGCAAATCATTTTTTTTTTGTTTTTAATTGGACACCCCTACCTAAAAATCAGCTCTGAATTGTAACATGCAAAACTCAATAAAACAAATATATTATTTAATTTCAAATGCTTTTATTTGCTTTTAGTTGTTTTTATGAATATGGACAATATTTTCTGAAAGCAAAAATATTTCGATGAAAAATGAATTTTTAATACAATTATTTGTTATTTCTTTAATTATAATAGATTTAAGTTGTTAAAATATTATAAAATTAGTTAAAAGCCGCATCGGGTTTCCTAAGTGTCCTTATGAGATAGATCTTTTTTTATCGCGTTGTAAACTGTATCATTTTGACTAATCAGAAGATCCGCAGTAATTAAGAAATGTAATTTTGTGTTTATAATCGGGCTGTAATTATAAAGTACGGAAGACCAACCAGAATACAATTAAGTTGCTTTATTTGAGTTAAGCATTGTTCTCCGCTGTTAAGGACTTTACTTTTGCGAAACACGTGTGGAGAAGTTAATTTGATTTTTCAATTTAAACTGAGAAGGGTACCTACAAGTATCAGTACCATCTTATGAAATTTATATGATCGTATTTTTATATTAATCTCAGTTATGACATTTTTCCATAAATTAAATATCAAAATTAATAATAAAATGAATGGAAATACAAATAACACAGTAAAATGTAATAAATGTACATAAAATGATAGTATTTTATGTACACTTCTGATAAATTTTCATAAGAATGGTACCTATAAATTAATTAGATACCTTTCTTATGAAATATGAAATTTAATCTCACCTTTACAGTCTTATTTTAATTTCTTAAAAGCATCGTAAACCTAAAGGTGAATTCTAAGTACAAAAAAAAATGAACGCTGAAAGTTTTCCTTAAAAATAACGAGGTAAATAATTTGTTCACTTAAATGTAAATAATTTCACTTTTCTCCTTCCGTAGAACAAATTAACCTCACGGAATCCGTCAATATGTCATTTATCACCTGTCAAGTGAGGCGAAATTTTATGACCTGCTTTGTTTTATTTTCAAATTACATTCTTTTGGCGCAGCAGCTAAGTTAAGCTTGGTTCAAAATATTTTAAATAAACATTATAATTTCTGATTTTCTTAAAATAAGTTTTGAAAAAACGATAATTGATATTTAAAAGAATTTCAAAGTGAGATTTTCATTTTTTTATAAAATAGAAAAAAATGGTTGCCATCTGTCAATTTTGCTGACTCAAAAAAAAACAAGATTTTTAACGAAAATTTCGGACGTGCTAGGAACGATTAAAAATGTAAAAAAAAATACCCTCAAAATACTTTAATCTTTCCTCTTAATAATAACATAAACATTTAGACGATAAAATTTTGTTTTCATCAAATTTGGCGTCTTTTTCTTCATGCTATGCTTCTTTTTTAGCGATCTCGTGGAGGTACCTACTTTAACACGTTGTTTGATTGTTAATATTTCTATGGTTGAAATGGCCAAAGTCTTAAGTTGTTAAATCTGAATCGAAAAGAAAAAAAATCATTAGGCGCTTATTGGGACACCGTACATATATTTTTATTAATCTTCACGCAAAACAACTATAGACATATATAATTTTTTTTTAAGCAAATCGCTCCAAGCAAGGTAGGAGTACCACTAGCATGCAAGGGGTTACAGAGAGTGAGAGTAAGAGTAAAGAGGAGTGTTTGGAAAAAGGATAAAGAGAAGGACAAGGACCAAGGTCAAGACATCAGAAGATGTCGATTGATATTACATTTGAATATTTGCAGATTACAGTTATCAGAGAAGCAAGTAATAGGAATGGAGTTCCACTGATGGGAGGTGCAAGATAAGAAGCTGTTGGAGTAGAAGAGGTGGCTACATTTAGCCATTTCGACAGTTAAAGGTGGGACCGAGATTCCAACCTAATAGCATACTTAAATTCATGCAGTTTGGGAACCAGTGAAAGTAGATCGTCAGAGCAGTTGCCATGAAAGTACCTGTAGAAAAGACAGAGGGAAGCCACATCACGTCTGTGAGATAGCGACTGAAGACGGGATGCCAGATCAGGACCAACCGTCTCTGGATTTTGTCTAGGACCTCGAGATGAACAGCAGGAGCACTAGACCATATATTGCAGCAGTATTCCATGCAAAGACGAATGGTTGATTTGTAGATTTGAAGGATGGACTCCGGCGAGAAGAACCTTCTGGCGCGACACAGAGAACCAACTTTCCTTGCGGTAGATGCAGCTATTGATGCAATGTAGTTGTTCCACCTCAACTCAGTGGAAAACATGAGACTAAGCAGGCACAGAGAGGCGCTCTCGTGGAGTTGAGCATCAGCCATCCTGATGGGAGGCAGAGAGGGTTCTCTTTGGTGGGTAACTGAGAGCAGTTTTGCATTAAAAGCATTAAAGTTTACAAGCTATTTCCTGCCTCAGTCAACCACTTGAGGCCTATGACTAGGTTAGTTTTGTCAACGATGTATGATCTACTATTAAGGCGGGACTAAATACTAGTGTCGTCAGCGTAGATTTCCACTTTGGAGTTAATGACATCAGGAAGATCGTTGATGAAGATCAGAAACAGTGTAGGGCCCAGGATAGAGCCTTGGGGAACGCCAGCGTTCGTGGGAAAGGAACTGGGGGAGAACCCGTTTATGAAGACCGTCATTTCACAGTTTGACAGAAATGATTTAAGTCAAATAATAGTCCTGTAATGCCGTATCCCTGAAGCTTACGAAGAAGGCCAGTGTGCCAGACCCTATCAAACGCTTTAGAGATATCTAAAGCTACGGCTCGGGGTTATCCGTTATTGTCGAGTGCTTGTTATAGAAATTCAGTTATGGTCGTCAGCACGTCAGCGATGGACCGGGCAAAGCGGAAACCGTATTGCTTGTCTGAGAACAGATCATGGGATGTAAGGTGCTTGACCACTTCAGTATTGATTAAAGCCTCAAAGAATTTGCTAAAGAGTGGTAAGAGACTTATAGGACTGTAGTTACATGGTTCAGAAGGGTCACCGGATTTCTTAAAGAGAGGGACAACAGTTGAGGTCTTCCAACAGGCTGGAAAGCAAGAGTAAGTGAGGCAATTATATAGTTTGAACAATACTGGTGCCAGTTCAGGAGTACATCTCTTCAGAACAACGGCTGGTATCCCGTCCCCACCGCTATAGAAGTCTAATTTGGAGACGACGTTCAAAACCATCGATTGGGTTGTTTATGCCACTCAACAGAGCCTCAGTTCTAGAGAGAAAATCAGATGTGGGTACTCCGGATGAGTCGAGCGTTGAATTCGATGAGAATTTTCGAGCAAGGCATTCAGCCTTATCAGCTGAGGAAGTCAGTACCTCAAATTGTATTGAGGATTTTCTGTTGTTTAGCACGCTCTTGCAGAGCCGCCAATAATCTCTAGAACCAAATTCACGAGATGCAATACGTTGTTTCATTTTTCCAGCAAATAGTAGGTTTGCTTCATTGAGGACACGCTTGCACACATTACGGACAGAGACAAAGAGACATCTGTTTCTATCAGACATGTCACTTCGGTATAAATGGAAAAAGAGATTCCTATGGGCAATAGCATCTGAGCAAGCGGCTGTGAACCAAGGAGATGAACACGATTTAACTTTGTATTTTCTTGCTGGAATGAAAGCCTCAATTCCAGCTTTTACCCAGGAGGAAACCTCAGACGCACATTTTTGAAAGGGGAAATAAAAAACCACATTCCAGGAGACATCGCGAAGTAAATCACGGAACGAGTCCTAGTCTGCGCGTTGATAACAGACAGATATTCTGTTAGTAAGAGGTTCTTTGCTGGGGGGGGGGAGTAGAAGGAGATGTTAACAGACACGACGGCATGATCAGAGTTGCCAAGAGGGCAGAGCTGCATGACACGACAGAAGTCGGGGATGGAGGTAAAACAGAAATCGAGAAGGGAAGCCATGCTGTCAGGGTTACTGGGAAAACACGTAGAAAAGTCAACCACTTGCATGAGAGATTCAGTGATTGAAAAGTTAAAGTTTTGTATGCCAGTGAGGTCAGTTATAGAGTTTTTAAGCCATGTGGTATGGTGGGCATTAAAGTCACCAAACACGAATATATGTGCAAACGGATGAAGAGAGATGGCCTTGTCTATATTATCAGAAATGATGTCGAGTACACCACAGTCTTGAGAGGTAGGGGAACGATAGAGAAAGAAGTAATAGCTAACAGAATTGAGGAGAGATAGATGGAGACACATATATGTATGGTCGGGAGATTGAAGAGAGAGTTCCCTCGTCAGGTGTAAACTCCCGGGACATGCATGTTGATTTTAGAGTCCCTTTCTAAAGAGAGTGGAGATAATCAGAAGATGCAAATATAAATTCATAAATAAATGCATGGACAAATGAGGCCATTTATCGCTTAACATTTTGTCGACAGCAACTGTGTGGATAGAACAAGGACATTTTTATAGCCTAAATACTTCACCACCTGAAACTGAAGTTGTGCAAGCTAGTTTGATTAATAATATTAGACTTTAACCTCACATCGACTCAGTCACAAGTAAACAGGATATCGTTAAATTAATCAAATAGATAATTATCGATTAACCGCACATATATAAGATATTTCAAGATCTAACGTAGACCTCTTTAACAAGTCTAATATTGGAGGAATCGAGACTTTTCTCATACAGTCTCAGTTACGGTGGACTGGTCATGTCTTGAGAATGCCTGATGACAGGATACCCAAGATCCTAATGTACAGCCAATTAGATCAGGGCTACAGGAAAGTAGGACGCCCATGGCTAAGATACAAAGACAAGCTGAACAGCAACTTTACAGCTGTCAATATACCTCATAACACCCTCGAGTGCTTAGCCTTGAAGCAGGTAGAATGGAGATCAATGTGTTTTAGTGGACTTAGCAGTTTTCAATCTGCTTGTCTGAATCATCTTCAAGAAGCGAGAGCAAAATCTAAAAGGCCAGCCAATCTAACAGTGATCTCATCCCACAATCCTTACCCTTGCTCCATATGCGGCCTCCTTTGTAAATTACTAGCGGGTCTTAAGTGCTACTTAAGATTATCGCACAAAATTTCATAACTGAATCGATCAAGTTGTCAGATCTTCATACGTCGAAACCGACGGGAGAGTCCATTATACATACACACACACACACACACACACACACACACACATATATATATATATATATATATATATATATATATATATATATATATATATATATATAGCTTCTCCATTCTAGTTTTCCTTTCCTCTATTCTTTGTTTTCTTCTTTTTCGTCTTCTTCAACTCTTTTTCTACTTCATTAAATAGTATTTCTCTCTCTGCTTCTTTTTCCTCTTCTCCTTTTACGCCTTCTTCTTCAACACTTTTTCTTCTTCACAAAGTCGTATTTCTCAATCTTCTTCTTCCTCTTCTTTTTCAACACTTTTTCTTCTACAACCGGTATTCACTAAATCGTATTTCTCAGTCTCCTTCGTCTACCTCGTTTACTTCTTATTCAAATTTTTTCCTCTTCACAAATTGGCATTTCTCAGTATTCTTCTTCCTCTTCTACTTTTTCTAATCTTCTACTTCTTCAACACTTTTCTTCTTCACTAACAAGTATTTTTCAGTCACTTTCTTCTCCCTAATTGCTTCTTTTTGACAGTTTTTCTTCTTCACTAACTCGTATTTCTCAGTCAGTTTCTTCTTCCTCTTTCCTTCTTTTTTAAATTTTTACTTCTTCACTAACTTGTATTTCTCAGCCACTTTCTTCTTCATCTTGGATTCTTTTTCGACTCTTTTTCTTCACTAACACGTATTTCTCAGTAGTTTTCTCCTTCCTCTTTGTTTCTTTTTCAACTCTTTTTCTTCTTCACTAACACGTATTTCTCAGTCTGTCTCTTCTTCATCTTTGATTCTTTTTCGGCTTTTTTTCTTCTTCACTAACTCGTATTTCTCAGTCAGTTTCTTCTTTCTCTTTGCTCCTTTTTAGACTTTTTTCTTCTTCACTAACTTGTATTTCTCACTCACTTTCTTCTTCCTCTTTCCTTCATTTTTAACTTTTTTCTTCTTCACTAACTTGTATTTCTCACTCACTTTCTTCTTCATCTTGGATTCTTTTTCGACTTTTTTTCTTCACTAACACGTATTTCTTAGTCACTTTCTTCATCCTCTTTGCTTCTTTTTCGATTCTTTTTTTCTTTTTCACATATTTTTCATCTTCTTTTTCTTTTTTTTATTCTTCTATTTTTTTTCTTCACCCTCGTTAAATCTTGTCTTCTTATGTTCTCAGGCACATCTACGTCTTTTTGAACTTCTTTAATTTTTTTCTTCTTCCCATATTCGTATTTCTCATTCTTCTCCTTCTTTCTCTTTTTCTTCCACGTCTTTTTCAATTAATAATTATCATTTTTTCATTGTATGTTCATGTCATATTTGCCAGAATTATTAAATTTAATGTTTTAATTTTTTTTATTAACCTTACTAATATTTACTTTACTAAACTGTTTAAAGTTAGAAATACATTTTTATGGACGTAAGCAACATGAAAGAATTCATACAGTTGACTTTCACGAAAGTGTAACAATCTCGTGTGTAAATTTTTATTTTTCACATACCAAAAAAATAAATAATTCGAAAAATGTTTAGAATATGTTGCAAACAAATAAATGAAACAGAATCAAAAAGTGTGCAAACTGTTTTCAAGCTTCGTTGGCGTATATAACAAAAGAAACAAATTGAATTTAGAGTGGAGCCCAGCAAAAGATATAATCGAATAAAATAAAATTAGTTGAAATAAAATTAAGTACGAAATGCGAACAACAGATTAGATCTGGGATAGATTGGGAGAAATACAAAAGAAATGTTAATGTGCAATTTGGAAAGACAAGATAAAAGATAAAAAATTAAACTGATAAAGTGAGTCACAAGAGGCTGGAACCTGCTTGAGGTTCTAAGAAAACACGACTTCAAACGTCCACACAATTTGAAATGTTCTGAGAAGTCATTCAAGTACTTGCGCGATGGTGGGAGGATCGATTTGAACTCGTCTTGAGAAATTGTGTATGTAGGTTAACCTAATGTGTGCGTGTATGTCTGTACATGCACTGTTTTGTGTACACGTACATGCAGTGGAAGAAGAAGAAGAAGAAGAAGAAGAAGAAGAAGAAGAAGAAGAAGAAGAAGACTATATATGTTTTAAAGAAAGTGGTGTAAAAAATGTGGCGTAATTATTTTAACCCTTCATCTGTGCATAATTCTTTACCTTTTTCCCAATATAATATAAAACGAATGAGTCCAAATCGAAATGACTATGGCACCATATTGCTACAATATTTCATTCTGTCTTGCCCTTATTTGTTAAAAATCGGTATCCATTATTCACACTGATTTTGTTCATTCTCATCAATTTGTACAGTATTTTATTTGTAATTCTTATCAACTTTTTTCTTCGTTGTGAATGTTTTCGTGCCTTTCATGATTACAGCAACATCCTTATCGCAATTATTCATCATACCTGTGACAGTACACAATACATAGATAAATTTGCACATTCTATGTATATTGACTGATTAACAATTGTTTCATTATTATAATTATCTAGATATACTTTTTTTAGTTTTTCTTCTGCTTTCTAACACCACCACCACCATCGTCATCATCATCGTTTTTACCTTTTTTTCCGTCAATAGATATTTAGCGCAAAATTATCTGATGGTTTTCGCTTGGAATAAAATAACAGCAAATCTCTTCACAACTTCAGTATTCTTTCAGAAATATTTTGCTTTTAATTTTCGCATTCCCGTATCTGATCGTACATTCTGGGCGGTCAAGTGACAACAAATCTCCTCAGTGCTCAACAGTTTCTTAATTTTTGTGTGGGCTGTGTCCCACCAGGACGCGGGCGGCCATGGATCTCCACAGCTTCCTGTCATTAGTAGCTCTTAGCAAAGTTTGTCTTTTTGATATCTCTCCTAATCCCTGATCTGCCAACCATTTACATAAGCTCATTAGATAGGTTATGTGCTGCTTTCCTCTGTCCCTCTTTCCTTAAACATGTGAGTGTTAAATTTTCCAAGCCTTCTTTCCTCATTATGTACACTAGAAATTACAAAATAACTTACTTCTTCTTACTCTATGTACTGTATCCCTTCAGGACGTGGGCGACCATGGCTCTCCACAGCTCCCTGTCATTAGTAGCTCTTAGCAATGTTTGTCTTTTTGCTATCTCTCTTAATCCCTGTTCTGCCAACCATTCACCCAATCTCGTTACGTAGGTTATTCTCTGCTTTATTCTGTCTCTCTCTCTTTCAACATGTGAGTGTTAAATTTTCCAAGCCTTCTTTCCTCATTATGTGCTAGAAATTACAAAATAACTTTTACTTCTTCTTAATCTATGTGCTGTATCCCTTCAGGACGTGGGTCCATAGATCTCCACAGTTTCCTGTCATTAGTAGCTTCTTTTTTTTTTTATAAGCGTTTCACTCTAAGCAAGGCGGGAAGCCACGAGCACTCAGGGGGTTACAGAGAGTTGGAGCGAGATCAAATAGGGGAGTGGTGGAGGAAAGGATGAAGTGAAGGATAGAGCAATGATTGTCTTTTTGATATCTCTTCTAATCTCTGTTCTGCCAACCATTTACACAATCTCGTTACGTACGTTATTCTCTGCTTTCTTCTGTCCCTCTCTCCTTCAACATGTGAGTGTTAAATTTTGCAAGCCTTCTTTTCTCATTATGTCCGCTAGAAATTACAAAATAAGTTTTACTTCTTATCTCTTAGCAATGTTTGTCTTTTTGATATCTCTCCTAATTTCTGTTCTGACAGCCATTTACACAAGCTCATTTGTTAGGTTATGTGCTGCTTTCCTCTGTCCATCTTGCATTATCCTGTGAGTGTTAAATTTTCCAAGCCTTCTTTTCAAATTATGTGCGCTAGAAATTCTTTCTGATTCTATGTATAAGTGTCCTTTTTGTCTTGTTCCTTTTCTGAATTTCTAATTCTTCCGAACTTTTAAAAATGTTTTTTGAGACTATTCCAAGTATCTCTGTAATCGTGGGTACAATTTCATGTTATTTGAGTAAGAAATACGCCAAAGAGATTACATTAGAATACAAATATACTAAGCCCATCAAGACATCCGGTGGGATAAGAGTATATCAAGCACATGCATCACAGCCAAATAAGCGCAATATAATGACAGGTTTTGATCCAAAAAGCATCTTATAATCTTGCAACTGTGGCACATTTAGAAATAACTTGAGGTCGTGTAACCTAGACCGCTTTTTGAGTAAAAACCGGTATCAATGCTTTTGTGTCATCTCGAAAATACTAGTTGAAACCACAATCTTCTTTTTGGTTTACACCTACCTGAGCAGCCGCTATAGCCTAAAGGAATCACTTTTTTCTGGCTGCACACACGTGATAGTTCTGATCATAAAACTGTGGCTGAACGCTTTTTCTATAAATATTTTCATGGTAACTGTTCTGATGAACTTAATAATAAATTTAACTGCAATACTAAATGGGCAGTTAGGTCTCATCATATTATTGTTGAAATTACTTCTTTTCATTATAAGTTCTATGCTAACAGTTTCTTCTCTCACACTTCTCACTTGTGGAACTCTCTTCTAGTTTCTTGTTTTCCAGTCACCTTTTTATTCTTCAAAAATTTAAATGCAATGTCAAACGTTATCTTTTGTGTTCTTAATTCCTGTTCTTTTATTGTTTTCTCTCCTTAATAATGATTTTTTCTCAGATTCTTTCACACTCAGTAACCCCTTATGTCTTAATGGCTTTATTACCTTGCTTGGGGTGAAATGATTAAAAAACAAATAATTTTCAGAAATTAAATAGTTTTTGGTTTTTCAATCTTAAAAGATTGAAAAACCAAAAACTATTTAATTTTAAAAACAGCAGGACTTGGGAATTTCTCTGATACAGTCTTCATTTTAATGTTATCCTAAAAAAAATGAAATTTACAGCATTTTAATTAATTTTTTAACATTAATGTCTATATTTTTTCTTTGCAGAGCCAGTTTTGTCTAGAAAAAAAGAGTCCTGAAAAATTTGAATTACCATCAACCTACCAACTGTTTAGTGAAATTGGTGAAGCCACAGCAGCTGTCCTTGATAAAAGGGTAACTTTGTAAATCTTTAACATGATGACTAATGCAGATGCACAGGCCTGTATCTAAAATCGTTAAATTTCTTATATTGGTTATAAAATTATGACTTTGACATCCTCTCAGGTGGATGCCTGGGTGGTGTAATGTATAGCGGCTCAGAATGAATCTATTGTAAAAATATGCTGTAAACCAAACCAAACTAAATTGGCAGTTAGGTCTCATCATATTACTGTTGAAATTACTACTTGTCATGATAAGTTCTATGCTAACAGTTTCTTCTCTCGCACTTCTCACTTGTGGAACTCTCTTCTAGTTTCTTATTTTCCAGTCACCTTTTTATTCTTCAAAAATTTAAATGCAATGTCAAACGTTATCTTCTTTGTTCTTAATTCCTGTTCTTTTATTGTTTTCTCTCCTTAATAATGATTTTTTTTCTCAGATTCTTTCACACTCGGTAACCCCGTATGACTTAGTGCTTTTATCACCTTGCTTAGGGTGAAATAATTTTTGTATATTTTGTAACGTAGCTTCCCTGTGCCTTTTCTATAAATACTTTCATGGTAATTGTTCTGATGAATTTTCCGCTATGGTACCTAGACTTTATGAATTTAAGCTCAGTACTAGATTGGCGGCAAGGTCTCATCATTTTATAGTTGAAATGGCTAGATGTAACCGCAAGTTCTATGCTGACAGATTCTTCTATTGCACTTCTTACTTGTGGAGCTCTTTTCCGGCTTCTTGCTTCCCAGTCAACTTTGATCTCCAAAAATTTAAAAGTCATTATCAATCGTTACCTTTTGTCTTCTTAATTCTTGTTCTTTTATTATCCTCACTCCTTAAGAGTAGTTTTTCTCATATTTTCTAACACCTTCCGTCCTAGTGGCTTGGGGGGGTTAAAAAATTCTTTTATATATATATATATATATATATATATATATATATATATATATATATATATATATATATATATTCACATTCACTTAGTGTCTTCACAGTCCAATTTTGAACTGTTGGATAGCTCATCGGCTTTTTTGTTTTTGGTAGGTTTGTTCTCTTGTTTTTTTTTCTTTTCGTTTTTGCTTTTTTTTTGTTTTTGATTGGTGTGCGTGTGTGTGTGTGCGCGCGTGTGTGTGTTGTGGTAAACCCTCCTTCAGTAAAATGAACTCTTCCTCCTCGCATAAATACTAAACGCGAGACTTCCTAGGGCAGTCGGTTGTGCGAGCGGAGACGTAGTGTTAACCTACCGTTCGGTCGTACACCTCTATCTGCTTATTACTAACACTATTGCTTTGTATATATCTGTTATTTCAATGCACTTGTTCGAACTAACTTCGTCTTCCGTGTCTTTCTTTCCGGCCCCTAAACAGGCCACAACAGTGTGCGTGTTGTTTACATAATAAACATTGCAAGTTATGAGATTTTGAACCCTATTAGGACACTCTGGCTGCATATTCTGTTTAGTTTCAGCCTATATTTATTTTCACTATATAAATCAAGGTTGTCCATCTACCTCGGATACGCTTACTGAATTAGCGAGTGGCTATCCACCTTTTTACTTCCGCAACATACAAGTGAGTAGAATCGTTCATACGATGAATACGAATGGGAAAAGTAAGGTCGCTTAAAAAAAATGCCTATTTTTTTTTTTTTTTACTGACCTCAGCTAAAGCTTCTCCGTTTAACGCTATCTTCTCTTTCTTCATTACTTTAGACACGAATCTTAACTAATGTTCTGATATTTTTAGCATGTTTAGTCATTATAATATCTTCCGTTGAGAGATCATACCGGAGGCTTTTATTTGGTTTATTCCTGTCATTGCTAGATTCTTCCTCTTTTTTTTAGCTTCTTACAGTATTTTTTAGCAATAAATAATTTCCGAGGAGGCACAGTGGAGTAATGGATAGTGGCTCCGATTGACGAACTGGAAAGCTGATTTCGAATTCCACTCAAATCCATTACATTCACTTACGTGCTAATACCTTTAGGAAAAGTATGAATCCTCTTCTTCTCCACCCCAGCTATGGGTAAATAGCAGAACAGACCCGATTCTAAAGCCTTGGATAGCAATTGGTCTACCGCAGAAAGAAATAGCAACCTACCGCAGGGAAAATCTGCCTCGTCAGTCATGTATCGAAAGATACATGATCGCCTTCGTGTGTATCACGCATGGCACAAAACTAACCGACTGAAATAATAGTTACTTCTTATCATCGTTTCATTTTTTTCTCTTTTTTGTTACCATTTCTCGTATAAATATGCATTAAAAATATTTGTTAATTATATGAATTATTCCTTCTGTTCTTTTTCTCTATTTATCTGGTCGAGGTGGAGTAATGGATAGCGGCTCGGATTGAGGAATCGGAGAGACGAGTTCGAATTCCAGTCAAATTCATTACATTCACTTACGTGCTAACACCTTTGGGAAAGGTATGAATCCTCTTCTTCCCCCCCCTCCTCAGCTATGGGTAAATAACAAGACAGATCAGGTTTTATAGCCTTGGATGGCAAATGGTCTACCGCAGAAAAAATTGGCAACCTACTGCGGGAAAAATTCTGCCTCGTGTATCACGCATGGCACATAACTGACTGAAATAATAGTTATTTCTTAACATCGTTTCATTTTTTTTCTCTCTTTTTTTTTTTTTTTTTTTGTAGCATTTCTGCTCGATGTTCTCAGTTTTGTAACGAATCATAAGTTTCCTCAGCAAGTTCCCTGTGAGCATTTTAATTTAAGAATCTTAATATTCTTTCCTCCTTTTTTGCAAATATCAATTTCTAAGTAACTAATTTCAGTTTTGAATATATGAAGTGGGTGATTGCTAGACAATCTCCACAAACATAAAGAAGAGACTTGAAGAAACAGAAATGTGTTTCTACAGAAGAATGCTGAGAATTCCATGGAGCGAACATATAACGGAGTTCTAGTGACAATGGCAACAAAAAGGACACTTATACTTAACATCTTGAATTGACAGTTGAATTTTTCTGGGGTACATAATGAGGAAAGAGAGCTTAGAAAAATCAATACTCACAGGACAAATTTAAGATAAGAAGGTCAGAGGAAAGCAACGTACAACATACCTGGCGAGCTTGAGCAAATGATTGGCCGGGTAGGACTTGAGAGAGATGGAAAAAGGTAAAAGTTATTAAAAGCTACAAAGAACGGGAAATTGTGGAGTTATGTGTCCTGATGAGAAAAGGCACAAAGAAGAAGAAGAAAAAGAAGAAAAAAAAGAAGAAAAAGAAAAAAGTAAAAGAAAAAGATGAAGAAAAAGAAAAAAGAAGACGAAAAAAAGAAAAAAGAAGAAAAAGAAAAAAGAAGAAAAAGAAGAAAAGGAAGAAAAGAGTATATATGAAGTCAGTTTCTATATATTGCAGTAGAGTATTAACATTTCTGCTTCAATTGTGTACAACTCCAGAAAGCACCCAACCCCTCCTTTCCAAGAGTCATTTCAGAACCCCTACCCAGCCTTGACAGCATTCAAAATCGTTTGAGCTGCTTTGTAGACGATGTATTATTTTCAACCCTACGGCCCTTCCCCCATAAACGAAATGTCGCAAGCCCCTCGGCACTCTATCATTTCCATGGTAAATGTTCTGACGATTTACATTCCTTAGTTCCGTCAGTTCAAACTTTTTCAGCTAGTACCCGCCATGCCGCGCACACAGGATCGAATCCTCCTCATTCTTTTCGTGTTCCATTGGTAAGAAGGAATTTCCACTCATCTTCCAGAGAGAATGTTTATGCGATCGCAATGATCTTCATGTCTAGCATCAAACGTTATCTATTCAACATAACCTCATAAATAGCACTTATTCTCTTCTTTTACGTCCATGCAACAACCTCATTCAGTAAGCCTCTACCTTGAGTGCCTCTTAGGTCTGTATTCTTATTTTTCTAGTTCATTTTCCTTGGGGATAGAAGTTACTGTCGTCTGACAATCATTTAAATCATTTCATTTATTATGTGCCTAGCTGGTGAGGTTGTTGCGTGTCTCTATTATTATCATTGTATCCCTTCAGCATGTAGGCGATCATGGCTCTCCACAACTTTCTGCCCTTTGTAGTTCTGAGGGAGGTTTGTCTTTTTGCTATCCCTCTTAATCGCTGTTCTTCCAACGATTTACACAAGTCTTTGTTCATGTTCAGTCTATAGTACTCTCATTTCTTGATTGTAAATATGCATTTCCTTGTAGTTCGTATTTCTTCTTAAAACTTCCTTGTTGTCCACATGTACCGCCCGTGTTATTCTCAGTATTTATCGGTAGAAACAAATCTCTTCGAGTCTCTGAATGTTCAGCATTCTCTATAATCGTTGTCAGACACACTGGAATCGAGGTGAGATCAGTTAGAAATCCGAGGAAGGTGTGAGACTGCACAGACAACGATGTTGCTGAGGTTTGCAGGGATACTGAGGAGGCTCTGCGGTGTGCAACGATTCTAGGGAGAATGCTGCCATTTGCGAGCATACTGAGGAGGGTGCTGCGGTCTGCGACGATACTGATGAGTGTGCTGCCGTTTGCAACGATACTGAAGAGGATGCTGCGGTCTGTGAGTATACTGAGGTGGGCGCTGTGATCTGCGAGGATATTGAGGAGGATGCTCGGTCTGTGAAGATACTGTGGATTATGCTGCGATCTGCGAGGACACTGAGGAGGAGGGTACGGTCTGCGAGTATACTAAAGAGGGTCCTATGGTCTGCGAGTATACTGGAAAGGGTCTTGTTAACTTGTATCAATCATACTGCAGACATCAGGTGTAACGATGCAATATATGAATAGTAATAATAATAATAACTGATACTGATTAAAGTCCTTAGCAATTTTAAGAAACTTACATTCCAACTACACATGACACCAGAACGGCATACATTTGATCCTGTCCAAATATTCGAGATCTCTGAGCGTAAAAAATAATTATGTAACGAAACATCTAGTTTGTAACGTCTTCCTCAAAGTAAACCTACACTAGCACACAATTAATGTGTGTGTATGCGTACGCGCGTGCACGTGTGTGTGTGTGTGTGTGTGTGTGTGTGTGTGTGTGTGTGTGTGTGTGTGTGTGTGTGTGAGAGAACTCAGTTTGAATTCTGGTTAGACTTCCTTCACACTAAGATAGATAGATAGATAGATATTAAATTTTTATACATACCTTCAAATGCGCTCTTTTTACAATGGAATTCCATCTCATTTGACCTGAGTTGCAATCATTGTATGGTTACTCGTCTCTTCGAGCTCTCTGCCACTGTCTTGTACTCTTGTTCAACAACGCCCTTCCGGTTAGCTGCCCTACGCACGCAGCAAAAAAAAAAAAACAGAACAAAATGTAATATAGTCATACCGCCGTCCATCCTAAACCAATACTCCGAAAAGTAAAATAAAAATTAATGACTACTCGAGTAAGTTTCCCAAAATAATCTGCTCAAAAATTAGTGGCATTCCAAAAAAAAAAAAAAAAAAAAAAACTCTATAACATTCTTTGCATAGAAACACCAACTGGTGAATTTCCGCCATTTTCTGCTCGTTACTGCCAATGGATTCCACTCAGCTTTCCAACGTTTTTCGGACGACTCGAGGCGATCATTCGAGCGAATAAATTCTTTTGCTTCTTACTTTTTTGTGGCTCTCATTATTATTATTATTATTATTATTATTATTATTATTATTATTCCTGTTGTTGTTTTTTGTTGTTTTGTTGTTTATGATGTTGCTGCATTTTGTAGAGTGCACTAGACTTTTGGCTTCTTATATTACTAAGAATTAAACAGTTCGTAGTTTGCAGTCGTTCAGTACTCAAATAAAAAGTATTTGCAGTTCTATATAGTTTCATATTCTGGAATTCGTATCTGTTTGGAGTTAGTCTCTATAAATTGATGAAAAATGTTTTCTGTCATTCCTGTGATTGCAGTAATGAATAGAATATATATATAAATATATATATATATATATATATATATATATATATATATATATGTTCATTTAATTAATTGCAGGAATATAATTTCCGGTTATTCTATTTAAAATTTCTTCAGGCTCCAAGATTTTTTCTTTCAAGTTTTTTTTAGAGAAATTCATATATTTCCATAATTATCGCAATCATTTTATGAAAATGATTCGTTACACACAGTATGTAAGTATCCCATAATATACTCCGAGTTCAATTAAGGGGGATCAACGAGGAAAACTTCAGGAAAATAGCAAGAACGAGCAAATATATGCTTACAAGCCGACAGAGGCAGATAAAATTTCTGGAAAACATTTTTTTACAGTAAGGTTCACTTGATACAGAGGGTTACGTTACGGTGTAGTTATATATGTAGTTTATGCAGATAGAAGCGAAAGATAACGGTTAACTCTTGACTTGAACAGGTTAAGATGGTAGTGATCGGGGAAACATCCTCTTAAGTGTTTTTTCCCCAAAGCAGTGGTTCGTGTTTTGACTTGTTCATACCGGATCTTCCCGAGTATTCGATTTTTATTTTCTTGAGGTGGGTCTTACTTCGAAGTGATGTTGCATTCGTCATTACTCCACTGGCCTTGCCAATTTTTCCAGTCTTCGTCTCTGTATCTTCTTATTATTATTCTTCTTCTATATGCCGGTTCCTTCAGAACGTTAGCGATCATGACTCTCTACAATTTCCTGTCCTTTGTAGCTCTTAATAAATTTTGTCTTTTGTTATCTCTTCAAAACTTTGCTCCGCCATCCGTTTACTCAAGCTCACCGGGTAGGTTATGCATTGTTTTCCTCTATCTCTCTTGCCTTCAAATTGTCTTGTGAGTATCAAATTTTCTAAGCCCTCTTTTCTCATTATGTACCTTAGAAATTTCAACTATATCTTACTGATGTGATGTATAAATGTCCTTTTTGTTTCCATTGTCTGTAAAACATTGTTATTTTCACATGTTCAGTCCATGATATTCTCAGCATCCTTCTGTTGAATTACATTTCTGTTGCTTCAAGTCTGTTCTTCATCTGTGAAGACAATGTCCAACATTCACTGCATATAAGATGACTGACATTACATAACATTTCAATACTCTTTTCTTTGTTTCTAATTAAATATTTATATTTCTTAATACTTTGCTGAGCTTTTGGAAGACATCTTTCGCTATCCCAATGTGCTTTTGAATTTCAGTGTAGCTGGGAGCTTTTACCCCACTTTTGTAGCTGGGAGCTTTCCTTCACTCATAGCAAGTAGCTTTCCCCAGTTTTGTATCCAAGAGCTTTCCCCAACTTTTGAGGGAGCTTTCCTCCACTTTTGCAGCAAGGTGCTTTCATTCATTCATAGCAAGAAGTTTTCCCCAGTTTTGTAGTAAGGATCATTCCACCCATTCCTAGAAAGCTTTCTCTTCTCTTTTAAATAAGTGGAACTAAAACTAATACCGGAGTAGATCAGTGAATCAGATCAGGTTATGAATTTTTTGTATCTATCCTAAACCCTGTTCTGTCATCCAGTTAATCAAGCTCGCTAGGGAGGTCATACGTTGATTGCCTCTGTCTCTCTTGCCTTCAATCTGACTTGTGAGTATCGAATTTTCAAAGCCACATTTCCTCGTTATGTGCCCTAGAAATGTCAACAGTATCTTTCTGATGTTAAGTATAAGTGTCCTTTTTGTTTCCATTTTCTCTAAAACATCCTCATTACTCATATGATCAGTCCATGGTATTCTCAGCATCTTTGTGTCGAAGCATATTTCTGCATATAGAACAATAAACACGACACGACACGGGGCGGGTGTCATACCTCAAGTTGACCAATCAGCTGAGTCTACTCTGTCATTTTCTTTAATTCTAGTTAGAGATCCAGCAGAGTACAATACTTCTTGAATTGTACAATAGTCAGACAATTGTGAAAAATCGGATATTATAGCTAATGAAACTTTGCGAGAAAGAAAAAAATGGCCTGAATGAATCAGTATTCTGAGACAGGTTTTTTCCATTCTTTCTTCGTTCCTTTCTTCTTTCTTTCTTCCCAACAATGACATAGCCAAAAGTTTTCAAGGAACAATTTTTTTTTTAAATTCTAGAATTCATTCCCAAATAATGAATTTCTATATTCGTTGTTCGTGTAGGGGAATCGCTCAAATAAGAAATTGAAAAACTTAGACAATTCAGAGATTAAATGAAACTGAAGCTTTACATCTAATCAAATATCTTAACCGATTTACGGGGGAAAGAAACTCTTCCTGTGTTCATTGCTAATCGAATGCGGAATAAGAAATTAATTCATTGTTGATCTATGGATGTTGGCCTCAATACGTCGTGATTTTCATAACTGTCCATATTAAAGTCGTGTTGATGCACTCAATAACCCCATCACTGGGAGAGAGAGAAAAGAACTTTGTTTAAATTTTATTAAGAAGTAGAAAATCTTTTCACCATCTCATCATGCATATCACTTGCCACTCTCAATGCGATTACTTACTTACATACTTAAGAAAGAAAGAAAGAAAGAAAGAAAGAAAGAAAGAAAGAAAGAAAGAAAAAGGACTGAGGAAGAAACAAGGATAGAAGTAAAAGAAAGAAAGAAATGAAAAATGAGTGAGAAAAAGTAAAATGTAAAAGAAAGAAAGAAAGAAAGAAAGTGAAATTAAATGGATTACGAAAGAAAGAAAGAAAGAAAGAAAGAAAGAAAGAAAGAAAGAAAGAAAGAAAGAAAGAAAGTGAAATTAAATGGATTACGAAAAGAAAGAAAAAAGAAAGAAAGAAATGGAAAAAAGAAATTAAATGGAGAACGAAAGAAAGAAAAAAAAAGAAAGAAAGAAAGTGAAATTAAATGGATTACGAAAGAAAGAAAGAGTGAAAAAAAAAAATGAAAAAGAAACAATTAAAAGAAAAAAAGAAAGAAAGAAAGTGAAATTAAATGGATTACGAAAGAAAGCAATGAGTGAATGAAAATAAAAATGATTGAAAAAGAAACAATTATAAAAGTCAAAAAAGAAAGAAAGAAGAAAAATGAAGTTAAAAGAATAAAGAAGGAAAGAAAAGTAATGAATGAATGAAAACAAGATGAAAAAATAAACAAGCAAAAAAGAAAGAAAAAAGAAAAATGCATAAAGAAAAAAAGTTAAAAAGTAGAAAGCAAGATGAAAAAAAGCGAGAGAGAAATGAATAAGAAAAAAAAATAAAAAAAAATAAAAAGAAAGAAATGAAGTGAAATTTAAAAAGTTGAGAATGAAACAAGTAAAAAAGAATGAAAAATGATTAAAAAAAGATTAAGAAAAGAAAATTATAAATGAATGAAAAAAGAAAGATGAAAAAGATTGAACAAAAAAAAGAAAAAAGCATAAAAAGAAAGAACAAAATGAAGATTAAAAAGATTAAGAAAGAAACAAGTTATAAATGAATGAAAAAAAGATGAAAAAGATTGAAAAGAAAGAAATGAATGAAAGCATAAAAAGAAAGAACATAAAAAAAATGAAGTTAAAAAGATTAAGAAAGAAAGTTATAAATGAATGAAAGCAAGATGAAAAAAAGATTGAGAAAGAAACAAGCATAAAAAGAAAGAACAAAAATGAAGTTAAAAAAAAGATTAAGAAAGAAAGTTATAAATGAATGAAAGCAAGATGAAAAAGATTGAGAAAGAAACAAGCATAAAAAAGAAAGAACAAAAATGAAGTTAAAAAAGATTAAGAAAGAAAGTTATAAATGAATGAAAGCAAGATGAAAAAGATTGAGAAAGAAACAAGCATAAAAAAGAAAGAACAAAAATGAAGTTAAAAAAGATTAAGAAAGAAAGTTATAAATGAATGAAAGCAAGATGAAAAAGATTGAGAAAGAAACAAGCATAAAAAGAAAGAACAAAAATGAAGTTAAAAAGATTAAGAAAGAAAGTTATAAATGAATGAAAGCAAGATGAAAAAGATTGAGAAAGAAACAAGCATAAAAAAGAAAGAACAAAAATGAAATTAAAAGGAAAGAAAGGAAGGAACATCAAAAGGATTAAGAAAGAAACTTGATTTATCGTGTGTTACTTGATTTAATTAAGAAAATTACAATTATGCCTCTCTTACGCTCAACAATTGTCACACGTGTTACACATCAGCGTAAGTTGTAAAAAAACATAGAGACAATTTATGTAAAACAGAAATAGGCAGAAGAAAAAAAAGACACATTTTTGAGGTCAACATTAAAGAACGGAATGTTAATAATTAATTACATTAGTAAAAGTTAATTCTTCGCTAGTTAATTCCAGTGCTCATCAACTGTGTTACTCCATGGAAAACGCAAGAGAAATTAAGTTCAACTGTACTTAATAAACGCAGCGTGTACAAACAAGCCATCACACTATGACCGTTCTTATGCACCCCATCGTTACAGACCCTGACTACTGTATTGAGTTCGATCCACATTGAATACTTAAACCATCAACACTTCTCTCTGTAGTATATTTCAAGAACCGGGAAAACTTGTGTTCAAAAACACTATTCGGGCTTTGTTTGGTTAGGAGGTCCTACGTGGCCTAAGGGACCTCAGATCTAATGACGCAGGAGGGTGCAAGATTTCTCGAGTATAGGCCAGTAGATGTAAAAAATAAATAATGTAAATGATGTAAATATAAATAATAAATAAAGATACTATTTAACAAATAAATACAAACAGGGCATCTTTTTTTAAAGCTTTTCACCCCAAGTAAGGCGGGTGTGCCACTAGGACGCAAAGGAGTTACAGAAAGTGGGAGCAAGAGTAAAGAGGCGTGAAAGAGGAAAGGATGAAGAGAAGGACGGGGAATAGATCAAGGCACCTGGAGATGTCGATTGACATTGCATTTGAATAGTTGGAGATTATAGCTATCAGGGAAGTGAGTAAGAAGAAGAGAGTTCCACAGACAGGAAGTGCGATACATGAAGCTCTTGAAGTAGAAGAGACGGCTATATTTAACCGTTTCGACAGTGAAAGAGTGGGACTGAGATGCCAATTTAGTAGCACGTTTAAATTCATGCAGTTTGAGAACTAGCAAAATTAGCTCGTCGGAGCAGTTACCGTGAAAGCTAAAGTTACCGTAGAAAAGACAGAGGGAAGCAACGGCACGTCTGTGAGAGAGCGACTGTAAACGAGACGCCAGATCATGGCCAATCGCATTGCCTGTTTAAAAATAAACAATTAAAAATATGTTGAATATGTTCCTTAAAAAGAGTCTTTGTTTACGTTAGTATGTACAGCTACGTCAGTATATATATTTACGTTAATATGTATATTTCGAGAATCGGGATGATATGCTTTTAACAGCGTTCTTCATGCTTTGTTTGATCAGGGGGGGGATGCTACGTGGTATAATGCACGTGTGGTCTAAGGCACGTCAGATCTAATGACGGTTTCCCCTAAGGGCTGCAGGTTCAAATCCTGCCAGAAGACGTAAGATTTCTCGAATATTCTGGCCGGTAGATATAAATAAAAAAAATTTTCTTTATTTTTTTTTTATTTAAGCGTTTCCCCCCAAGCAAGGCGGGAAGCCACTAAGACGCAAGGGGTTACAGAAGATTTGGGGCAAGAGCAGATAGAAGTGATAGAGGAAAGGATGAGGAGAAGGGTAGTGGATAGATCAAGGCAACTGGAGATGTCGATTGACATTACATTTGAATAGTTGGAGATTATAGCTCTCAGGGAAACAGGAATAGAAAAGGGAGTTCCACAGGCGAGAGGTGCGAGATATGAAGCTGTTGGAGTAGAAGAGACGGCTACATTTAACAGTTTCAACAGTGAAAGGGTGAGAGCGGGATGCCAGCCTCGTAGGGCGCTTGAACTAATGAAGTCAGGGAACCAGCGAATGCAGCTCCTCGGAGCAATTACCATGAAAGTATTTGTAAAAAAGACAGAGAGAGGCGACGGTGCGCCCGTGAGAGAGCGACTGTAGACGAGATGCCAGATCAGGGCAAATTATATTGCATATCCGCCACTGGATCTTATCAAGAGCCCCGAGGCAAACAGAAGGGGCTCCAGACCATATATGGCAGCAATACTCCATGCAAGGGCGAATTGTTGATTTGTAGATCTGAAGGATCGAATCCGGGGAGAAAATCAAACAAATAAGAAATAAATAAATTAGCAAATAAATAAAAACAGATCATCTATTCAAATATGGGTATCCATTTAAAAAAATAACGTTTAAACAAATAAATATGTTCCTTAAAAAGTTGTCTTTGTTTACGTTCGGATACGAAAATATTGTCTTTGTTTATATTAGGATACCAAACCGAGCAGATATGTACAGTACGAGGCAAAAAAAAAAATGGACGCACGTATAGAAATGATGATGAACAAAATATAAAGCTTATTACATTTGTATTTACATTTATTAACATGCCTAAGCATTGTTCTGACTTCGAGAAAGTCCAAGTCGCCGCTTTTCGTGATCTTGGGCTGTCGAATAGAGCGATAGCCGATAAGGTTAATCGAAGTGAGTCATGTGTCCGCAAGTTAATACAAAAAGAGAAATCAAACTGGAACATATAATAGACGTAGCGGATCTGGCCGACAGCTAAAAACTACCGGCAAGGAAGATAGAAACTTGGTTCGTCAATGCAAAAGAGATCGATTCGCAACAGCACAAGATGTTTCCAAAGCGGCTAATTTGGCGGTTTCTTCAAGTACAGTCAGACGCAGGCTTAAAGCAAAAGGCAGTGTTTCCAAATACATAAAAAAGAAACCTTTCGTATCTCGAAAAAAAATCGACGGGCATGGTTGGCTTGGTGCAAAGCTCATTTACACTGGACTAAATCTGATTGGTAAGATGTTATATGGAGTGACGAGAGCCCCTTTACTCTTAGATATGAAGGACGAATACGTGTTTGGTGTACGCCCGGTGAAACGTATTCTCCAGTGACTACTAAAGGCACTGTTAAACATGATAAAAAATATCAATGTTTGGGGTTCATTCTCGGCAACAGGAATTGGTAATTTGTACAAAATCAAGGGAATCATGGACAAGTATCAATACTGCTGCAACATTCAACAAATTCTGTTACTCACTTGTCTTGGTAAAATACAAAATCGACTTCCTATGGGTGCGTCCATTTTTTTTCGCCACATATTTCGAGAATCGGAAACATACGCGCTCAAAAGCACTATTCGGACTTTGTTTGATCAGGAAGTTCGAAGTTACCGAGTGGTCTAAGGCACGTCAGTTCTAATAATGGTTTACCCGGAGAGTGCATATTTTTCTAACAAGATTTCTCAAATATTTAGACCGGTAGATGTAAATAAATAAATATATTATCTAATAAAATAAATACTGTTTAATAACGAAATAGAAACAGAACATCTACTCAAATATGAGTATCCGTTTAAAAAAATAAATTAAAATACACTCAAACACATATATCTGTGTGTGTGTGTGTGTGTGTGTGTGTGTGTGTGTGTGTGTGTGTGTGTGTGTGTGTGTGTGTGTGTGTGTGCGTGCGTTACACAGCAAAATCTCAAATTACCTCATATGGGGATAGATCTATTTCAACCAATGCGAGGTATGTCAGTCTTATTCAACTCGAGTGTCGTGTCTATATACCGGGGCTGAATAAGACTGACAGACTTCGTGTTGGTTGAAATAGATCTATCCCCATATGAGGTAATTTTGGATTTTGTTGTGTAATTTATATGCTCTGTTATAATAAATACATTGAGCTCTTTTTATGGATCAGTTTTTAATATTTGATATTACTAGGATCCACTTGGGTTATATACCAACGAATTTATTACCTTATATATATATATATATATATATATATATATATATATATATATATATATAATGTTGGTGTTAATAAAACATTGTTCGATGTAATATAACAGAGGTATTAAATATAAATTAATAAATATACGTATTATCTCTCAACGGTAGCACGACTCGGAGTTTCATGCACAACGCAATCTTCAGGTACTGGGTAGGTACTGACCAAGGGAATTTGCGCGAAAGTGGCCGCAATGGAGCTTATTAAGGTCGTTTCGCATTATAATGCTACTATGTTCGCTCCATACTAGGTGTCTCACTACTTAAACTAAGTTAAGATTACATCTCTGTGGAGTAATGGCTAGCAAGAGAACCTTTCGTATGTACTGTATTAAAATAAATTTAGTAAATTCACAGTGCCTTGCCGTAGTTAGCAAGCTAGTACCACAGCCAGTTATGCCTTTATTATGTTCAGCCCTCACTAGGCGCTACAAACATAAGTAGTTTTTCTATTGTTGTAGCTTAAATAAATCTATTGCTCTCCCAACTGTCACTTGTACAAATCACAATATCGCTGGTTCAATTCATCGTCTTCGCTTTCTTCACACGTCACTACGTATAGCCAAAGTTTCTCCCCTTTTTCACGGCTCCAGCACTCTTTTACCAGGCCAACACCGCGGTTCCCCAGCCAATCAGCGTTCTTCGCTGTTATTCTCGGTTACACAGGCAAATTGCTTCCTCCAGTTCGACCAATCAGCACACGACTTGCTATTGGTGGAAGCATTCCAAACTGTACAAAAAACCCTCATTGGCTCGCTTGCTTCTACGGGGCTGTTCACCACAATTGTATAATGCCAACCAAGAACATCTAGATGGCTATGACTACTTTATAAAGTTTCAACCTTACTGATTGCTTCAAATTAGTGATTTCGGAAAATATTCGTTCTTTGACAGGATTCGAACCTGCATCCTATACGGAACCGTCATATACTCTGTTTATGATATGAAAATTTCTCGGACATACAGGCCGGTAAATGTTATTTAATACTGTTTATCATAAACAGAGCATTTGCTTAAATACTTGTATCTATAAAATAACAACGTTAAACATAAAATATGTCTTTAATAAATAAATTGTCGGACCTTGTCCATTTCTTAATATATGACGTCATTTGTTTACATTCGATACGCCAGAGCAGTTATGAATGTACGAGATTCATGGAAAATTGGAGTTTATAAGCAGTAAATTCGACCTTGTCTACCGAACGCTTCTTTGTAGCCTAATCTGTAAGGCACGTCAGCGTATATGACGGTTCCGTATAGGATGCAGGTTCGAATCCTGTCAAAGAACGAATATTTTCTATGAAAATTTCTCGGACATTCAGGCCGGTAAATGTTATTTAATACTGTTTATCATAAACAGAGCATTTGCTTAAATACTTGTATCTATAAAATAACAACGTTAAACATAAAATATGTCTTTAATATATAAGTTTCCTCTTTGTTTGCATCCTCTCCAAAACCTCATCGTTGCTCACATGTTCGGTCCATGATATCCTTAGCATCATTCTATAGAACCACACCTCTGTTGCCTCGTGTCTCTTCTTCCTCCTTGAGGAGATTGTCCAATATTCGCTAATCCCCATATTCGTTTTTACGATTAAATTTATATCATCATTTTCATTGGGCATCCGTTAATCTCAAAAATCGCCATTGATATTTGCTATGCCTAGCTTAAAGCTCGCTCTGAAATTCACAAAGTGGACGGTACCGCTTTGGTGGATCGGGGAAATCTAGGGAGGGGTGAAGAAAAAATGAATGACAGGAATAGAGGGCGGCAGGTGGCATTAGAAGCAAGTAATAATTTTCTTTGCTTTTCTTTTGTCTTTATGACAGCAACTAAATTACGTACTCTTAAGGAATAAGTTTCCGTTCCAAAAGTAACATAAGAGACACGAAAGCGTCATTTTTTTTATTTTCTTGTCCGAAAAAAGTCCGAACGTTTGTTTGCTGGAAGGGACATCAGTTAGATGAAACATTTGACATCTCTAGGGTGTACCAATGCTATAGATTTAATTTTTTTTTTTTTTGCTGATTTTTATTCTTAATTTCCCCAGTGCAAGGCTCAATTTGTTATTTCTTTTCTTTTTATACTTTTTCTTTAATCCAACGTCACATTGGCTTTTATTATTTACACGAACATAGTGCCGTCAAAAAGTAGGGAGTTTATTTGCGCATAGCCTGGCACTCAGTGCCAGGTTAACCATTGTGCTTAGGTGTGCTTAAGCGCAGGGCCCCGTTAGCCAGAAGGGGTCATCTTCCTTCGATGCCTGTGTAGGCATATTGGGCCTACCTCCTTCAGGACCCAAGTAAGGGTCTTCATAACTTAACTAGCAAAGGGCCTCATTTCTCCTAAATCCGACGTTGCTGGCACTCCTGTCTTGGATCAGTTTAATGTCTATAATCTCTGTCAAGGATCAAAGTGCCGCTTCCCGACCGTCTTCCTGTGTTTAATCTACAGGGTGGTCCGAAATTCATGTCACCCCCACCAAAACGTAACGGGAATAATACAAGTAATACAAAGCACGCGTACTGTATTCAGTTTATTCTCTTTCGTTGATGCTTTCATACAACGAGAAGGTCTGTATGAACAACCATCATTTTCGTGGCACATAATAATGCGGCGCCATGTCCCGTGTGATATTTGAAGAAGCTGTGCTTTGTTGATTGTTCCAAGGGCTCTCCGAACGGCGTCCTTCAACTGATGGGTATTCTGGTATCGTTCATGTGAAACTCTCTCCTTGCTATTGCCAGAATGCACACGATCGTGTGTCCATACACTTGCAAGCAGTCTCTCTTTCAAACTGTAGGAGCCCGTGTCAGCCATCTGAAATAGAAAATTATGTTATATGGGGGTGACAAGACTTTCGGACCATTCGGGTTTAGAATGCTAGTGGTACCGACTATTTCGGAGCGGTGTAAGGATCCAAACTGGTCGTGAATAAAAGGGGACAGTAAGAGAATGACAAAGTGCTTGTAATCATTTTTACTTTTTTTTATTACAAAATTTACCTGATTACGTCATTAACACTAAAGGAAGATACCTGCTTTAAAAACCAATAAAACCCACATAAAACTTATAAACGAACGCATGGTTTTATTTTATTCTGTTTTTCTAAGTTAAAAAGTCCAAACATTTGTGTCTATCTTCGCTGTCGTTATCTGGACAGGACGCGACCGACACCTCACAGATGAGGCATCCGAGGTCTGCAGGAATTAATGCTCTTGTTTTGTAGGTGTAACGCTAGAACCACAGCTGTTCGCCCGGTGTTAGATTCTTCTTCTATCTGCCTTGTTCCTTCAAGACATAAGTGATCACGGCTCTCCACAACCTCTTATCCACTGTAGCTCTCAGCAACGTTTGTACTTTTACCAAGCCTCCAATCCCAGGTTCCGCCATTTTTTTACACAAGCTCGTTAGGTAGGCGGCCTTTCTTTGTTCCTTTCTTTCCTGTGTGAGTCAAATTCTCCAAGCCCTCGTTCCTCATAATGTGTCTTAGAATTTTTAACTGTTTCTCTTTTATTATTTCGTTGATTACACACTCCGACCATGGAATTCTCAGCATCTTTCTGTAGAAACATATTTCTCTTGCCTCCAGTTTTCTCTTCGTCTGTGAGAAGACTGTCCAGCATTTACTGTGAGACGGGGGCGTTACGAGTGCAGGGATCGATAGCTAGAAAAAGTTTAGGATCTGCTGGTTTAGCCACAAGGCTTGTAACCATTGCTCTATGTCGAATCATTTATTAGAATCCTCTTTAATCTTAATATAAACAATGAATATTTTTAATCATTTCACCCCATGCAAGGCGATAAAGCCACTAAAAGTTACTGAGTGTTAGAGAATATTACGAAAAACTACTATTAAGAAGAGAGGACAATAAAAAAAATATAAATTAAGAAAGCACAAAAAATATGAAGCTTCTACATTTTTTCTCGCCAGAATCTATCTTACATATAAGTCTACCAGTCGTCCTTGCTGTCTACCAGTCGTCCTTGTTAAATTGCTGCCACATATGGTTCGGTACTCTTGCTATATATTTAGAGATTTTTGATAAAATACAAAGAATAAGCAATATTATTGGTCCTGGCCTGGCATCTCCGTTTCTGTCACTTTCCCATTTCTGTAAGTTTGCCTCCCTGTGCCTTTTCTATAAATACTTTCATGGTAATTGTTCGCATTAATTCATCGGTATGGTACCTAGACTTTATGAATTTAAGTGCAGTACTAGATTGGCAACAAGGTCTCACCAATTTACCGTTGAAATGGCTCGATGTAACCGTAAGTTCTATGCTAACAGTTTCTTTTCTCGAACTTCTCGCTTGCGGAACTCTCTTCCGGCTCCATGCTTTCCAGTCAACCTTGATCTTCAAAAATTCAAATGCAATGTCAATCGTTAGTTACTATCTTTCTGATTACTTTTCTATTGTCACGCTCCTTAATAATATTTCTCTTTTTTTTTTTCTTATTCTTTCACACTCAGTAATCTATTGTGTCTTAGTGGCTTTACTGTCTTGCTTGCGGTGAAATGGTTAAAAAAAAACTTTCTGAATCTGAGATACAAAAAATTGGGCTTATGAGCACAGCTTACCTACTAAGAAAACTCTCTCAATGTAATGTGCTCAACAGCTTTCTAAGGAAAACCATCTTTTACTTGAAGTCTCATTTAAAGGTCTTGGTAAAGGATTTTATCAAACAGTAAATCAAGAATAATGAAAGCATTGTTATTACTATTTTCATTATTATTGTTGCTGTTATTTTATTTCCTTTGATTTCTGGTGTGTACACATTTCTTTCTGGGTCCCTCCCAGAGACCTAAGGTTAGAAATAGGATCATGCCTTTTTCAACTAACAAAAAAAAAACATATTTTACATAGACAACGCTCTTCGTAAGGTGTGGGATGAACTCGTGAGAACAATTTTTTTTGTATTTCTTTAAGGCATGGGCTTCCAGGAATCCCTTCAATTAGTCTACTGAAATCTTTTGCAGCCAATCCGAGGGCTCCAACTACAACAGGAATTGTCGTTGTTCCCATGTGCCACATTTTTGAGAGTTCGATTTCAAGGTCCTTGTATTTTGATAGCTTTTTGAAGATCTTCAAAGATACATTGCTGTAAGGAGACACTTTTGTTTTATTATTATTATTATTATTATTATTATTATGCGTCGGTAGCTTTTGTTGATTCTTAAGGCAAATGTGCAAGGAAAAATGCTATGATGCTATTTCTGACCTGAAGTCTCTGGTTTGGATGCAGGAGGAAATGAGAAATCAAAGCAAATAATAAGAATTTATTGATTTGTTTTTTGTTTTTTTTATGGCCTATCAATCTTTTGCTACTTATTTAAAGCCAGAAAATATTTGCACATTGTAAGAATTTTTTGTAGATAATAATGATTTGCTTATACAAGTCGTACTAATTAACCCATACCTGGGGGTAGAAGAGATGGATTTCTACCTTTCCCAAAAGTATTTGCCTGTAAGTGAATATAACGAACCCGATTGGAATTCGAACTCGGCTGTCCGATCTCGAGCCATCGTCCATTGCACTAGCTGCACATGAAAACTTACAGCACCTGGCGAAGAAGAAGAAGAAGAAGAAAAGAAGAAGACAGAAGAAGAAAGAAGGTGATGATAAAGAAGAAGATGATGATGATGATAAAGAAGATGAAAAAGAAGAAGAAGAAGAAGAAGAAGAGGAAGAATGATGATGATGATGTATTAAATCACTGAACTCTTTTGTATAACACTTATTAAAGAATACCCGTTAGCATTTAATAGGCCGAATTGTTTATTAAAGAATTTGTTCATTTCCCACTGGGGTAACAGTTTTAGGCCGGGTGAAATTTTACATATCAGATAATTTGTTTGTATTTTTTTTATTTTCTTTCTTTTTTTCTTTTCTTTATTCATTTTTCTTTCTTCTTTTAATTTTGTCTTTTCTTTGTTTTACTCTTTTTTTTTTTTTTTTACTTTCTTTTTTATTTCTTCTTCTTCTTCTTTGTTCTTTTTCCTTTTTCTTTATTTTTTTTTCTTTTTAAGACAGGCAGGTTCACGCTATTTGAAATAATAAAACTAAACATCCTTCCTAGCCTCCATTTCACTTTATGCTGAACTAAGCGACGCAAAATGTACCTTTTTTTAATCATTTCACCCCAAGCAAAGTAATAAAGCCACTAAGACGCAAGGGAATCACTGAGTGTTAGAGAATATGAAAAAGAAAAAAAAAACACTATTAAGAAGAGAGAATATTAAAAGAAAAAGAATTAAGAAAAGAATAGCAAGGCAGTAAAGCCACTAAGACACAAGTGGTTACTGTATAAATAATTAGAAAGCAGAAATATTATGAAGGAGCAAGAACATTAAAAAAATAATCAGGTAGACAGTAAATAACAATTGATATTGCATTTAAATTTTTGAAGATCAAATTGGACTGGGTAAGCCGGAAGAGAGTTCCATAAGAGAGAAGTAGTATGAGAAGAAATTGTTAGCAAATAAATTTTACAAGTTTATGCCATCTTTATTATATTCTTTCAACATTTAAAGCAATCACGACCGTTCTACATTTATTGCAGATTTAAATTCATAAAATTTCGATGGACTTTGATCATAACAAGTTGAAACGCTCGATTCATTATTCTACAAACAATTCTCATAAACCCCGCCTGGAATTGATAGAGCGACAGAAAAATTTAGAAATTGCGCTAAACACACGAACACACGGACACAACTCGGTTAAAATACCCGCTCACCTCGATAGAAATACAAAATGTTGGAGCTTCGTTCGACTGTTTCAAAAAGGTCTCGCTTCAGTGGTATAAAATAAAAATGAGCAATATTTGTTGCATTCAGAGAATTTCCAACATTTCCCAAGAAATAATAGACAAGTCCTACTTTCACTTCAATGCGCATTTATTAAGCAATTTTATTTTAATCACGACTGATATCTTAAACTTTCTCCAGTAAATACAGACAAGAAAAGAAAACGAAAACGTTCTTTCTCATGTTGCAGCTTCAGAAAATTTTTGTAAATGCTATCGCCAACAAACGTAATCAAAACTATTCATAAATTTCTTTATTTACATATTTGTCAATTTGAATGTGCGGAATGTTTATCGGGACGAACAGTAGAACTGTCGTACCGAGTCCACATTCCAGTCAAGAACATTATGCTTGCACAAATACTTTTGGAAAAGTAGGGATCTAACACATTCTCCAAGCGAGGGCTCAATAAAATGGCATTCTAGCCTTGGTTTTCGACCAGTCTAAAATAAGGATGAAATACAGACTACACAAATTACTGTTTGTCTCCATTCTCCTACATGGATGTGAAATGTAAACACTATTGGCAGAAGTAGAGAGAAGGATCCAAGCGTTTGAGAAAACTCATTGGCATCTTCTATTAGGAACATAAAGCCAATGAGTTTGTGCAGAAAAAAATAGTTGAAAGTTTTGTGGACCAACTGGAACTTCTTCTCGCCACTGTAAAACGGAGAAAAATGTCGTGGTTTGGACACGTTACAAGGCACGACAGCTTGTGCAAGGCCATCATGCAAGGCACTGTTGAAGGTGGGCGTAGAAGAGGACGCCAACGCAAAAACTGGTTGGGCGATGTCAAACAGTGGACAGTTATGACTATACCAAAATGTTGCAGTTTTTTTGTGTATATATGTAACTAGTGAGTTAGCCCAAATGACTTGACTCACTTTATAGTCCACCAATAGAAGGTTAACCAATCAGAAGACGTAGAACATTCAATCCGTCGTGTATAAAGGCGGCCATTTTGTTTACTCTATCCGAGTGTCCAGTGCCAGCTTGTCAGGCGAAGAGGAACAGAAGGAAGAACTACGCTCTGCGACTTTTACCGGGATATCCACTGCTAACCTGAACTACGCTTCCCTACTGTCTTCGAAATATGCTAACCTGCTAACCTCTGGATTCTATACTCAAAGACGACCGTCATCATGAACAACACAGAATTGCTGATGGCAGCTGTTGATAGACCGTTTTGGAGGAGATTCAGTGTGGTCTCTACATTTGGATCCCCCCCCCTACGATTACAAAAGCCAATGGGATGATGATGATGATGATGATGATGATGATGATGATGACAACTTCCAATTAAAAACCTATTTCTGAATTCAGAGCAGCAACACCGAGCGTGGCGAGGCTGCAAACTTAAAATCCCATGGGAGTCTACAGGACCCACATGCTTATATATTTGTCTAGGTAAATATGCGTACTACGTGGTTACTGAAGATTTGACAGCTACATAAATGTACTAACTGCTAACTGGGAAGGAAGACTGCATCGCGCCAAATTTTCATTTGTAGCCTGTCCACTTGCCTTGGAAATTAACATTTTGAAAATCCCAATTTTGATCTGGTATCGAAGTCTGAAGGCAAACGGTCGAGTGAAATCTGAAACGATGTCAGTAATCAAGATGCTATCTGTATCTCCGTGATCATTGGAAAGGATCATCGGATAATCATAAAGAGCGCAGGGTCGGCGGCGTACAACACAGTCAGACAACATTATGACATAGACTGGCTACAATTTCAAGAGACAGATCACAGTTTCCCAACATGCCACGCCTGCAGACACGATGATGATGATGATGACGATGATGCTTTACGTGTGTTCAAAAGCGTATATGTATGTGTGTATGTTTAGAAGATGCAATCTGACATTTTTTTTTCTTACTTTTAACTGAATTTAAACGCTTTCTATCAGCAGCTTATATTATATCAGGTGAAGAAGGCTGAGTTGAATTGGTTGATTAAGGATGAAATACAGACTGCACAAATTACTGTTAGTCTCCATTCTCCTATATAAATATGAAACGTAAACACTGTTGGCAGAAGCAGACAGAAGGATGACATGACGACACTTATTTACACTATTTACATTCAGACTATTGTCCTTATCTTTGTTGTAGTTATCACAATGTTTCATAGGTTGTACCCTCCGGACGTCATATCAGGTTGAACAGTCTACCCTCGGAGATTAAATAAAGGGTTTGATTCAGCGTTTCATACAGCTTACCCTTATCGATATACACCTGATGAAAGTCGGAGGTCACAACGGCCGAAATGTTGTGATAAAAAGAACAAAGATGAGGACAATAGTCCAAATATAAATAATGTAAATATTGATAATTCCTCGTCCCAGAAATTCGGATAGAAATGGCAACACTTGTTGATTTATTTAATGTCGAAGTAGATCTTCTTGCGTTTTTTGTGTTTGATTTTATATTATTGTTGTATCCTTAAAGAGGTTACAAATAGACAAAGGTGGTACTCGAGTAAAGGAACAGCAGCACGGGTGTCGATGAAAGAAGAGAGGTTTATTGTAAAAGAGAATACACTACTGAAAGACAGGGAATCGGGTGGCAGGCTAGTAATTCCCGAAGCAAGGATATTTGCCAACCACCCCACGCGGTCAGATATGGCACAAGGCCGAATTTAACGTGGGGATCCAAGCCCGTAGGCTCGGGCAAAAATTCCCGGTAGACCCCGTAAAAAACGGAGCCGGGTAGCTGTCTACCACTCCAGACGAGACTCTGCCCTTCGGCATAACCTGGTCTGGGTTCCTCTTCGCCCGAAGGCAGAGAGATCAACTAGCTTAGCTGGAGACGAATCTCCAACTAATTGCCGAAGCAAGGATATTAGCCAACCACTCCACGCGGTCAGATGTGGCACAAGGCCGAATTTAACGTGGGGGATTCGAGCCCGTAGGTGTATTATACATGGGAAATTACGGTAGTTTGTATTTAAGATTGTAAGCATTTATATTGTGAATAAGTAAATATTAGTCGTTTATGAGTCTGTAAGCATTTACTCCGTTCGGGAATAGGTAAATATTGGTCGTTTATATTTGAAACTATATTCATTTACTTGGTTCGAGAATAAATAAATTTATATATATATATATATATATATATATATATATATGAGTCTGTAAGCATTTATTCGGTTTGGGAATAGATAAATATTAGTCACTTATAAATTTCAGGTTTTTTTATCGCTATAAACGTTATTAGAGGATACTCGTATTCGAGTAGGCACTCCGTTTATATATTAAACAGCATATTTATTTATTTTCATCAACCGGCTTGAATGCTTCGGCAGGAATAAAAATCCATTAAAAAAATTTCTTAGTTTATGTTTGGATACAAATCTGTGCAGATATGAAAAACTTCGAGAAATCTATGTCAGAAAAATTTTCGCTTGAAAGTATGAAATTGGCTGCCACCTGGCTGTCTGCCTCTACGTGGCCAAGCGGTGAGGCGTACTTGGCTTAAACGGTAGCTCCTTCTACCCTGAGAGACGTAGGTTTGATTCCTGCCAAAGTGCTCAAGTTTTCCTTTAATGAAATTTCTCGCCGGTAAGTATAAATAAATCTACTTCTTATTATATAAACGCTCTGAGTTGGGAATAGATAAATATTAGTCGTTTATAAATTTCATTTTTTTTTATCACTTTAAACGTTATTAGTGGATACTCGCTTCGAGAGTTGGTCTTACCTGTTTGCAGACATTTTAATCTAGGTTACGCTAGCATGGCCTGTATGAGTAGAAGTGTACAAAGATTAGAGGTAGAGAATATATATACATATATATATATCTATGTTAATGTTCGCACAGTAAAAGGCCCAAGAGTCACTCAATGTAGAGGGTTACTGTGTGGTGATGCATGAGTGTAAAAAAAAGGCAAGAAGTGAAGTTCAGGATGCAGGAAAGATAATGGTTAAGCTTAATCTTGAAGAAGTCAGGAATTGTAGTAATTGGGAAAATATCCTGCCGGGAGTCTGTTCCACAAAGCAACAGTTCTTGAGAAGAAGCTGTCCGAATAGAACTTACTTCTTACCAAAAGGGATACGAAGGGAATGGAGATGATTCAATCTTGTGTACGTGTCATGGCGAGTCCCAGTTGTAAAGGACAAGTGTTGTGGTTCTATGGAATGTAGTTCATCTGAACAGATGCCGTGGAAGTAGCGATGGAGAAGGAAGAGGCCCGAAATGTTTCGTCTGTGGGAAAGGAGTTATAGGATGGGAAATAATTCACTACCCACGTCCGCGTAAACTCTTTTGAAATCTATCAAGACTAGCAAGTGAAAACTGTGTAGCTCCAGCCCAGATATGTTAAGTACATTTCGCACCATTATGCATGGGAAAGGAATGAATTCACTTTTTACATACACTCGGTTCTAGTGGCTGCGTGGTTGCTTCCCAAAATATTTCAGTCTTGACCTCACCAAGTCAAAGGTCAACCGTCATCCTTCCTCCTTCTCTTCATGTTCTCCTGATCCTCCCAGTCACTATATTTAACAGCCCCCCCCCTTACGAGGGTTGTATGTGGCACAAAAATATTCCCTTAGAACCCGTATAAACGGGCTCAGGGTCTGTCTACCTCCCCGGACGAAACCCTTCCCTTCGGCATAGCTTCGTCCGGGTTCCTCTCTGCCAAAGCAGAGAGTTCGACAGAAGTTGCACACAGTCAGAGATTGTGACTCCTCCCATTCACATCACACACTTCGAGCCAGTAAAATTTTAGTAAGTAAAAAAGGTCACAAAGTTTGATGGTGATATCTGTTTGGGCGAGTACTTCAACAATATACTCTGAAAATCTAATTTAACTGCTCGGGCAAAGAAGCAGTTGTTAACTTCAAAATTTCTAGGGTAAGAATTAAATGCTTTGAGTACAGCCACACATAAAAGTAAAATGAAAATTTTTATTGCATGACCTTGCTCGGTGAATGTGACAGTCACACAATACACAAGCATACCTGCTTGTGCCTCACTACCGACTTCATAACCCCGTAGGAGAGTGTCTCTTCACGCATGCACAATAATGTCTCCTCTGATTGGCTGCTAAAATTAACTCAAGGCCGCGTAACCTATTCTCAGAATATTCAAAATAACTGGATACGTACTATACGATGTTCTTTCGAGCAACCTTGCACAAAAGCTGAAACTGCAATCATATACACCATTAACTCTATTACCAAAGGCCATTCGCCGTTGCGCAATGGTTAACGAGATAGTTTGGTTGAACATTAATGCTGAATAGGGAGTTCGATCCTCACTGAGTGCGCAGTGCTTAATGGCTTTGCGACAAACTAAGCGAAGTTTCGTAAATTATAACTACACACAATGAAGTAATGGTTAACGAACTTGCTTGGTTGACCATTACTGCGCAGTTGTGAGTTCGACGCTTACAGTGACCTAGTGCCAAAACTAAGCTAGTAAATACAATGGGTCGCATGGGCGTGGGCTTATGATTAGCGAGCTAGTCTGGTTTACTATTTCTGGGTAGTGAGTTCCATCCTCACTAGGTGTCCCATACTGTGACCTTACGGCAAAGTAAACAAAGATTAGTAAATCACAGCTCCCTAAACAAATTGCCTGTCATGAACTGAACAAGTATGGCAGGGGAACCAAAACAAAATTTCCATGCTTTATGTAGCTGCTATAAATTCAAATATTGTACGTTCTGGATTTTCTCCAGTGTCACCGCGACCGTAAAAAAATCCAATATTTCCATAACATTAGCAATTGTTGGCTTTATGAATAGAATTGGCTGTCGGGACATCCATATATAGAAAGTAATTTAAATCGATCAACTTCTTGGCCTGGTTGCGTATACACACGCTGAAAGCATTTAGCCCATTCAAGAGATGCTGGTCGTTAATTCATGATTTATGTATCTACTATCATTTTCTCACACGTAAAGTCTTGGATGAAAGTTACATATATATATATATATATATATATATATATACTAATAAATATGTATGTTGTTTTTCAACATTAACACATTAGAATTTTATGCATGATATAATTGTTAAGTGCGCTATATTCTATCTATCTATCTATCTATCTATATATATATATATATGTGTGTGTGTGTGTGTATATATATATATATATATATATATATATATATATATATATATATTAAAAAATATATTTGGGTAGTATTCCTTCGTTTAGATAGATAGATAGATAGATAGATAGATAGATAGATAGATAGATAGATAGATTGATTGGACATAGCAATCTACACTGTGTGGAGACTTTCTATATCTATCAATCTTTTCTCATCCGTAAGGTCCTGGATGAATGTCATACTTTTGCAATATTTACTTAGATTAGTCTACACTGTTACATGACAAGTGATGAGCGCCGAATGACTTCAGACAACGCCCATAAATATTGAACTTATGAATATTTCTTCTTCAAGAAATAAAAAAAAATCGTATTCAGTTGCAGAAATTCGTAATTCGTATGAAATACTGGAGATGTCAAAAACGAGCCGGTATAGGAATTTAACTTTCTCGTTATTATAGTAAAAGACTACGAAAAATGTCAGACCGAAATCCGAAAGAGCATAGAAATAGCAAAAAGATTCCTTCCAAAAACTAAGCAAAGTATTAAGAAATAAGAAAATTTCATTAGAAACTGTAATGTACAGACAACGCCAAATATCAACTTACTAACTTATCGGGCAGCATTTAAGCTAGCTCCCGCGAAGGACTCTTGATTAGGCCTTCGGCTTCTTTTTGCCTATTCTCAGCATTGGAAGCTCTCCTGGCCGCCGTTTGATCTGGGTTTTCATTTGCACTGGACTTTTTTTTCCTAGCTGCAGCCTTGACTCTTTTAACTGCATTCTGGTCCGCTGTTGGCAGAGATTACTTTTTGCGATGCATACTGTTGCCGTATGCGATAAGCAACAATGAATTACAGAAGAACTCAAAATTGATTGTTGCATTTAAGTATTGCATTAATATTTAAGCTTGCCTTTTAAAATTTCAACGATAATTCTTCTGGCACTACTGAATTTAAAGACAATTTGATGTACGTAGGTCCTTACTTTCCGTACAATTAATTTTATTTCATTGGTGACTTTCGCTGGATTTCGCAATTAATTTCGATTATTCCCAAATATATTTCCAAGTTATAAAAATTTTTATCCTACAAAGAAATTCTTCGCAAAAAATGTCACGTAAAAAAATCGCCGAAAACAATCGCAGTAATGATAACTTGGGAATCCAAAATTTCTGTAACATGAGCTATTGAAAGTTAGAGAGTTGTGTCCCTTTAATTGAAAAAGTGTGACACAGTGACATTCGCATTTATTATATAGAAGAATATTTATTCAGCTACATTGAACCGTTAGTTATTAGACGGCTTTTATACAGAGTGGTTAGTATCGAAATGTGTAGGATGGGATAGTTCGTTATTATCACAGAAATAAAAAAAAAGAGTACTGAACTGCTACGTAATATTAAATTTTCTGTGTGGCAGTGAATAGTCTCTTCATAGACAAAGAAGAGATTTATATTTCTACTGACGAATGTTGAAAACACTGTGGACTGACAATGTAAGCAACGAACCATTTTTTTTATTTTTTTTTTTTTGGAAAATAAGAAAAACAAGGAAACTGATGCATACAATCAGAAATACTTGAATGTTCTTGAATACATAATAATGAAAGAGAGTTTTAAGAATTTAACAATCAGAAAAGATAGTGAAGGCAAAAGAAGAAAAGACAAAGGACAAGTAACAAATTTAACGAATTTGAGTAAAGTATAAAGCGTGTTCCAATAACTTGGATCGATTTTAAATGTGAATTAAGTTTAATGATTTTTTTTTCTTTTTCTTTCAGATTAAACAACTTAAGTCTTTGGCAATTTCAATCATGGAAATATTAACAATCAAACAACGTATTAAAGTTATCGAAGTCTGTTACGAAAATGGACGTTCAAACAGAAATGCATTTCCCGCACTTCGCGATTGTTTTGATCAACATAATCGACCAACATAGAGGGCAATTGGAAATGATGTAACGTTATTGTAGACAGGTTCAATTCCTGCCCGCGATGACGAATAGAGGTGTCTGAATTTTCGGCCACATTCTCGTGCACTGTAGCAATATTTTCAGCTGATCGGCATAAACGAGCAAGCAATGATGTTTACACATCTACCACCAACCTAGTTTGTTTGAATTT
>CAHIKZ030005066.1:5637500-5642500 GCA_903632075.3 Acanthosepion pharaonis
GAAATAAATTATAATCACCACGAACTCTTGTGGCACCATTTACCGAGGTAGAAAAAGAAAAGAAAGAAAAGAAGGAAAAAAAAAAGAGGCGAGACCCAAAACGTGGATGATAAGCAGAACACCACGGTTAAAGGATATTTTGATAAGTAACAAATGGCGAAAGAGTGTCATTACAATGACAGGGAAATTCTGTGTGGATAAAGGAATCGGGTGTGTTTTGGCGACGGCTGTGTTATCTGGGATGCGTAAACAAACTACTGGCCAAAGAAAAATCCAAATGAAAATGTTATTTCGATAAGTGACGGAAAGCAGGTGGACAAAAGGGCTTTGGATAGATATGAAAAATTTGTGTCAAAAGCCGCACACAATGTGTCCACTGACCGATTTCTTTCGACGGAACATCTTTAGCCTGCGATAATAAAATTATGTTATCAGAAATATGTACCGAAAGGAAATGAATGGGAACTTAGAAATGTTCTTTTCGGGGCGACGTCTGGTCGTGTTAGAAAGACCACCCATTCTGATAATTAGCGATAAGATGACTGACGAAGCCCAGGTGTAGAACAAGAGTTATGACCACCGTCGTTTGCGGCTAGAGAAAATGATAACTGCGATTAAGAGGAAGAAAAGGAAAAGAAAAGATTATTTTTTTTTAGTTAAGCAAGATATTTTTTTTTCCTGAAACAAAGCCGCGGATTCGTCCATTGGTCGAGTGGTGATCACGTGACGCACGAAGGAGGCTGTCGCCGCCCATCCAGAGGATAGGTATGAGCAGCTGCTACGAAGAAGTGAGGAGGGCAGCACACGCCCCTCTGAAGTATGGTGAGAAGGTGGGAGTAAGAAAAGGCTCCCAAAATGGAAAAAGTGGAAAATTCTAACCAGAAATAAAAGAGGTGGATATGTATTTAGAATTATCGAGGAACCCTCGACGCCGACAAACCCACCCCGGTTTTGGTCGGCGTCCATATAAGCGAAGCCGCAGCAAGCAGAAATCAGTTAAGTTGAAGTTGAAGTTGAGTTGCAGTTTCAGTTCAAGTTAAGTTGGTTCCGCCTCGCAGATAGCTGACTTGAAAGATTCACGCAAATTCCGGACTCTTCTTCAATCCAATAACAATTAATTTGAAGAGCGACTTAGATCCAGACCACCAAAACAAGTTTGTTTTTTTTTCGACTTTCGCCGAAGACACACCGAAAAACCAATTTCTTAAAGAGCAAACAACTTGAAGCGTTAAAACTCGCCTAACGGAAAACAACGTGTCACAATCCATAGAACGGGTCGGGAGATAGACGCGGTCCTATGTATCGAACAACTAGACATAAAGTTTTTTATCTTTTTCTTTGGTACCTTGAACTTTTGAGTTTTCATTTTATTTTCTTTTATGCATATTTGTGTGGTGTCACCCCCGTTGAACCCGATTTGCATTACGGTCCCAACTAATTGATCTCGTCTGCCTAAGATCAATTCACAACGTGGGTAGGCGGACTGGAGATCAATGCAGATACTTTGGTAACCAGGCGTTGGAAGCGAGTTGGGAACGACGAGGCTGATATCAAATCTAACCAGATTCCCACCCAAATCACCAAAAGGTTAGAACGTCACATTTGGGTGCCGCGACCGATACCAAGCCAGTTGGTCGTCACATGACGAGACAACATGACTGACGCGATAGGCGGACGTCACGTTCGGAGCGGCGACACCCGAACGGAGCAGCGAGGAGCGAACAACTGGCGCCGCGACGAGGACGTCACAGTTGGTGCCGTGGTAGACCAGGATAGGACGTCACAGTTGGCGCTGCGACCAGGGGACGATGTCACAAGTTTTCTCAAATGAAGCCGATAAGGTTAGTCTATATAATTTTTATATTGTCTTTCTAATTTCTGACAGGTGATTTACATTAAGTTTTAAATTGTTAATAAGCCAAATTTCTTAGTTTCTTTTAGATTAGAGCTCTTTCGCTTGTCATGGTCGTTGTCAAGAATTGCGATTTCTCATCACCTGAAATATAATCAAAAATAATATGTACATATGGTGTTATTTATGAATTCTCATGCCCTTTAAGTGATTATGTCTGCAATACGCTAATTTCTTACATTGGCTACACATGCACCACACACTCTCGTAGATTGATTTGAAACTTGTTAAAATTTAGTGCAATTCGTGCACATGTCAATCATGACATCACAAACAAAATAATATTAGGATAAGTCAAATTTTAATAGATGATCCGAAATATGATATAGAATATATTGCAAAGAAAGGCTCAAAATTCTAGAAGCCATTAAAATATAAAAGAAACAATCCACATTAAATAAAATATCTTTCTCCACGGGAGATCCATGTGTATATATATATAAAAAAAAAAAAAAAAAAAAAAAAAAAGAGCCCGTATAAATGCTCGGAACAAGCATTTTCAATTGACCGGCGCAGATGACGTCACCTTTAACTGACTTAAATTCTAATTCCAGCCATCTAAAAACGCTGGAATTTAGTCAAATACAACTTGTTTAATATAGTGTTCACTTACAATTTTTGACAATGACTGTAGTAGTCGAAAGTATTCGAATGTAAAAAAAAATGAACTTTGGACAGTTTATTAATAATTTTAATACTGATATAAAACACTTTATTCAGAAGTTGAAACGGCAATATAAAAAGGTTGAATAGACTGACCTTGTCGGTGTTATTTCATAAATCTTATTTGGATGATTTCTTGCTGCCTACATATATATATATATATATATATATATATATATATATATATATATATATATATATATATATATATATATTGAAAAGACTGACGAAATGAGAAGAAATGGCGGGATCGATTCTATTCGTTATTCTTACTAAGGCAACACTATGTGCAGATCTGCTACAAATTTCTTCCTTCTGACAATCGATCTTCTCTCTCTCTCTCTCTCTCTCTCTCTCTCTCTCTCTCTCTCTCTATTTCTTTCTCATTCTTTTCCTTCCTCTCTCGTTAATTTCCGTAGAAAATTAATATTATAGCGTAAATTTGTCCCTTTTTCTCCTCTTCCTGTCTTTCTTCTTTTCCCTCTTTCTCACTCTCTCTCATTCACACCTCTTCTCGTCTCTCTCTTTCTTTCTTTCTCTTCTTTTTTGTTCTTCTTCATTTTCTCCTTGTCCCTTTTCGGAGAAAATTAATATTATAGCGTAATTTTTTCTCTTTTTTTTTCTATCTTCTTCCTGTCTTTCTGGCTCTTCTCTTTCTCACTCTCTCTCTCTCTCTCTCTCTCTCTCTCTCTCTCTCTCTCTCTCTCTCTCTCTGACACACTTCTGGCCTCTCTTCTGGCCCATTACTTTCTCTTGCTTTTCCTTCACTTCTCGTGCCTTTTCGTAGAAAATTAATAATATAGCATAATTTTGTCCCTTTTTGTCTTTCCTCTTCCTGTCTTTCTTACTCAACTTCTTTCTCCATCTTTCTCACTCTCTATTACACCCTATTCTCTCTCTATTTCTTTTTCATTCTTGTAATTTTGTGCCCTTTTTCCCTCTTCTCTTCTTTTCTTTCTAACTCTTCTTCTTCTCTTTCTCGCTCTCTCACACCTTCTTCTCGCCTCTCTATTTCTTTCTCTTTCTTTTCCTAACTCTCCATCTCAATTTTCGTAGAAAATTAAAATTATAGGGTAATTTTGTCACTTCTTTTTTTTCTCCTCTTCCTCTCTTTCTTACTCTTCTTCTTTCTCGTTCTGTCACACCCTCTTCTCGTCTCTCCCTATTTCTTTCTCTTTCTATTCCTTCCTCTCCCTTATCTCTCGTTCGTCTTCGTAGAAAATTAATATTATAGCGTCATTTTGTCCCTTTATTCTCTCTCCTCTTCCTTTCTTTTCTTACTCTTCTTTCTCCTATTTTTCTCTCTCTCTCTCTCTCTCTCTCTCTCGCACCCTCTTCTCGTCTCTTCCTATTTCTTTCTCTTTCTATTCCTTCCTCTCCCTTATCTCTCGTTCGTCTTCGTAGAAAATTAATATTATAGCGTCATTTTGTCCCTTTATTCTCTCTCTCCTTTTCCTTTCTTTCTTACTCTTCTTTCTCCTATTTTTCTCTCTCTCTCTCTCTCTCTCGCACCCTCTTATCGTCTCCCTCTCTATTCCTTTCTCTTTTTTCCTTCCTTTTTCACTCGATTGTTTTCGTCGAAAATTATCATTTTTGAATAATTTCGTCCCGCTTTCTCTCTCTCTCCACTTCCTGTCTTTCTTCCTCTTCTTCTTTCTCCTCTTCTCGTCTGTCTTTATTTCTTTCTCTTTCTTTTCCTTCCTCCCTCTTAATTAACCTTACAGCGCAATTTTGTCACTTTTCTCTCTCCTCTTCCTGTCTTTATTTCTTCCCCACTTTTTTCCTCTTTCTCTCTCAAACCCTCTTCTCGTCTCCCTCTCTATTTCATCCTCTTTTCGTCTTTCCTCTCTCTTTTTCGCTCGATCTTTTCAGCGAAAATGATCATTTTTGAATAATTTTGTCCCTTCTCTCTCCACTTCCTGTCTTTATTTCTCCCCTCAACTTTTTTCCTCTCTCTCTCCTTCTCTCTCTCTCTCTCTCTCTCTCTCACCCTCTTCTCATGTCTTTCTTTCTCTTCCTTTCTCGCTCTTCTCTCTCGTTCCTTTTTGTGCCACTCTAGGTCATATCTTGTTCTTAATTTCAACACCTTTAAATGTTCAATTTAAAAATTAAATAAAACACTATTGACCACTACAATAATTGAATGCGTAGAATTTTTAGAAAATATATTGTTAGAAGTTAATTTTGCCGCCTGGGCAAGATATACAATGAAGCATCAATACACCGCGGACTTTTACGTGTGTGCCTTATCGATAGATCCTTCTATTTATAGCAGTTTTATTTAGAATTGTTACTTACTGTTTGCATTAAACAAATTCAAGTTATCTTCTGTCCACTTCAGGCAGTGGACAATCATAGTTCTCCACAACTTCCTATCCTTCTTAGCACCTAGCAATGCTTTACTTGTTTTTTTGTTTGTTTTTTT
>CAHIKZ030005066.1:5645000-5741701 GCA_903632075.3 Acanthosepion pharaonis
ATATATAGATAGATAGATAGATAGATAGATAGATAGATGAATAATGAATATATATATATATAGATAGATAGATAGATAGATAGATAGATAGATAGATGAATAATATAGATAGATAGATAGATAGATAGATAGATAGATAGATAGATAATGCTAAAAATATAATTTTAAGGTATGCTATATTCATGGATAAAAGCTCATATCACGGATGGTATATACCCGGTGTAACAGTAAAATTACAAGTCGTGTAACAGCAAAATTGTCCATTTGTTAGATTAAGCTCTAAACCGTTGCATCTTAGAAAAGATTAAAGATATCTTACTGGAATTCTACGAGGTGTTTATAGCACTATTTGACTCTACTTTGAGCAATAAGAATGCATAATTGCTCTCCAAGCTTAACAAAAGAATCGATCATACACGAAAATCTCATATACATCATTAATTAATCATAGCTAAGGATCTGAAACTCGTGAAGCTTTGAAGTAAAATTCAAATACATATATATATATATATTATTCCAGGATCATTTTCCAACTTATTCAAGATAATCTTCGCCCTCTCTAACCTTCTAACTTTCTGTCCTGGAGTAAGAGTTTACCTTACACGTTTCACATACGATTTCATTTTCAAAACTTTTTTCGCTGCTCTTTGGACTGCCATAGCTGAAACTCCTCTCTCGCGTGCTAAACATCTTATAGATTGAGTTGGATCTTTTCTAATTGATCTCTTCAGCTCTATCGTTCGTATTGTGACCTCCTCCGCCCAGTTTTCCTCTCTAGTGTTCCCTCTTTTTTTAATCTTATTCACCGTTCTCTTGATGGTTCTTGAATGGGCTTTGAAGATGAAAGTCAAAGTATGAATGTTGGTGCCATTACTGAAAACCTGAATGATCTTTTTCCTCTCACCTTTGCTCAGTTGTGAAGAGAGTGGGTCCGACACAAAATAATTTTAACATGCTCTATTTTTAGCTGAATAACTCAATGGGTTTTTCAATGATTCTTACAAAAAATGGTGTCAAGATGGCTAACCGTCTCATCTGTAAACCTGAGAAGTTTAGTGTTTTTTTTAAATATTAAACATTTTATGGAATGGATAATTATGCTGTTAAACGATTTGGAGAATTTTACTGTTAAACACGGTATATATATATATATATATATATATATATATATATATATATATATATATATATATATATATGAAGAGATCATTAGTCAACACCTAGAGGCGTCAGGCTGTTTCATGCTAGACGCAATCGTCACGCCATGAGACTCGTGGTCTGACGATTGCGTCTTGCATGAAACAGCCTGACGCCCTAGGTGTTGACCAATGTTCTCTTTTTATATTTGCACACGCTCTATCTCTGATATTGGGCGCTTTATGCCATAAATATAGCACACCTTAAGAGTACATTTCTTCATATATATATATATATATATATATATATATATATATATATATATATATATATATAACGAATGTATTTATATATATATATTATTATGTATGTATATAATTACATATAACAAAATATATATATATATATATAACGAATGTATTTATATTAATATATTATTATGTATGTATATTATTATATATAATGAATATATATATATATATATATATATATATATATATATATAACGAATGTATCTATATTATGTATATTATTATGTATTTGCATTATTATATATAATATATATATATATATATATATATATATATATATATATATATTGCAACGAATGTATTTCTATAACGGTGAACCAGGGGGAATTTTCAATATAATGTATTTAAGACATCACCTATCGTCTGGTTCACATTCCCCATGGTCCTTTGAACATGAGTAGAAGTCTGTCCTTTGGATTGAGTTTCCGTTTCCTTCTATAGTCTTATCATTCTTTTTCACTCCTTAGTGGTATTAATACCTTGCTTGAGGTAAATTCATTAAAAATTTATATCAATAATTTGAGCTTTTAATAATAATAATAATAATAATAAATAAATAAATAAATTTGTTCACTGACAACTATATATATATATATATATATATATATATATAATGGTCAGAGCAATGTTTCGTAATGCTTTTCAGTAGCTGGCTTTTGAAGATGCAATTTCGTTTCACACGTGACTTAAATTTATGACATACAAACCTATTCTGAAAGGCGACACTTTAATGCATTTTCCTATACGACGATCTTATGTAGATTGTGAATTTTAAATGTTTTTTACGCTAAAAGTGAAAATGGGAGGAAATGAGATGCATTTTCGTCATTTGATGTTCTTTGATTTCTGGAATAGAAAGAACGCTGTACAAGCAACAAATAAAAATGATGTTCTGTTTATGGAAATTGTGCTATAGCTGAAAGTATTATACGTTAGGTTCAGTAATGGAAATTTTGATCTGGAAGACCGTTAACGTTTCGGCAGGCTTGCTGTTGCTGATCATGATCAAATCGAAAATACTGATTAAAAATAATCCAGGTAGAATGATACAAGTCATCGCAGAGATACTCCACATATCTCATATGAGCATTGTAAAGCTTTTGAAAGCATATGGATATGGGAATAGCTACAGTGTTTGTGGGCTTCGCGAAAAAACGGGAAAAATAATAGATCGCGTTTCCCTCTGGCCCAAATCATCAAAACTAATCATTTTTGAAAAGAACGATTTTCAGATGATGAAAAGTGGATTGTTTACAACAATATAGAGTGAAAATTATCCCGATAAAACGAAGTGAGCCATCATTAACCACTCAAAAAGTCGGTCTACATTCGAAGGTGATATTTTATGCGATTGGAAAGGCATATTGAACAAGAATTAGCAAAACAGTTCAATACAAAGTCAAACATTGTTCATAAAGCAGCTTCATGCATTCGGAATAATGCGAAACCTTGGTCAATGTGTCCCTCAACATTTGACTGCTCCTCAGCTTAATGACTGAGTTAGCCTTAATTCAAAGAGTTGACGAGTAGACTTCCACTCGAATCTTTCTTGGGCATAATATCAGCAGAGATGAAAAGTGGATTTATTATAACCATATCCAACGAAAACGAGAATTGTATTGGGTTGGTGCATAATTATCAGGCGTTTTTGTAGGCAAGTTATTTGTTAATAAAAATTGCTGTTTTGTTTACTTTTTTAATAAAAATATTTTATTTTCAGGTTATAATAATGCGTGTCGATAATCATACACACCGGAATAATCATTTAAAAATGTTATTGTTGAATTGTTATATTTCTTTTTACATAATAAATATTGTTTAAAAACGCCTGATAATTATGCACCCAGCCAATAAAAATCCATTGAAGAATCCACCCCAAAACCAAAAGTAATCCTGGAAGAAATTATTTGTGTTTGAAATGATAAAAAGGATCTCGTCTACCAGGAAGTGCTAAACAAAATATTTAAAGTCTCAAATGAAAGCATTGATCAAATATTTGCAGTAAAAGTGACTATAATTGATTTATCATAAAAACATGTTAGTATTACACGATAGTTCAGGACCACAGATTATTTCATTTACTCAAGAAAAGATCGCCACACTGAAATATGCAACATGCTTCATCATCCTTACTCTTCTGACCTTGCTCCATTTGACAATCATCTTTACGGATAATTGCAACATTTTTAGTTCCACCAGTTCTAACCTTCATGACTAAGACCCGCCATGCTATGCAAATTGGAGTGAACCATTACCTTCGTATTCCATTGGTGAGATGTAAGTTCCACTCGAGCAGCTTTTTCTCACAAACCGCTGCTTTGTGGAACCGACTCCCAAGGGAATACTTCCCCGATCACTACAATCTTAATCTGTTCACGCTAACCGTTACTTTCCCCGCATATCCCTATAAACATTGCCTCTTACTCTGCAACAATCTAACTTGAGTGGCTCTCGGCCCTTGTACACGGTGAACATCATTGTAAAACAAATGCAGTTTATTAAAACTGATATTCGGTTAGTGCATTAAGATCTGAAAATATTTACGGCCGAGAAATGACAATTTGCCAAATATGATTTTGATTATCGTAATTTTTTTAATCGCATTCACCCCAGGCAAATCAGTGAAGCCACTACGACACAAGGGGTTACTAAGTGCAGAAAAATAGGAACAAAAAAATTACTAATGGACGGGAAGAGAAGAAAAGTAATCAGGATTGCATTTAAATTTTTGACGATTAAAGGAAGCGTGGGGCCGGAAAGCAGTTCCACAAGCGAGAAGTGAGCCGAAATAAACAGCATGGAAGATTAGGCTAAATCTAACAATCTTAACTGTGAATGGATGAGATCCTGATGTCAGTCAAGTACTGCGTTTAAAGTCAAAAAAGAAACCGTAGCAAAGAGCTGACACGAACATAGAAAAGAGATTATCCGAACACCATGAAAGTATTTATAGGAAAGAGATCATCCAAACACCATGGAAGAATTTATAGAAAAGAAAGCATCAGAACACCATGAAAGAATTTATAGACAAGAGATTATCCGAACAAATGAAACAATTAATAAGAAAGAGATCATCCGAACACCATGAAAGCATTTTTAGGAAAGAGACCATCCGAACACTATGAAAGAATTTATATGAAAAAGATCATCCGAACACCATGAAAGAATTTATATCAAAGAGATTATTCGAACACCATTAGACCATTTTTAGAAAACAGATCATCCGAACACCATGAAAGAATTTATAGAAAAGATATTATCCGAAAAATATCATGAAAATATTTGGAGAAAAAAAAACAGGGATTGGTAATATTTGCCGTTTCCTTATGAGGAAACATTTGGCATTCACAAAATGAAAAGTACTTTTAATGGTACATTTTAAAGCGTTAGTTTATTTTTAAAATTAATTGGATAAATCCAAACGCAGGATGTTTTTGTTTTGTTTTGTTTTTGTTTTGTTTTTTGGTGGGGGTCAGCTACGTGTTAATGTAGTTTTTCTCATTTTTTGTAATATCAGTCTTTACTGTTAATGTTTTTATAATTATATTCTCCTATTCTAATGGCAATGTTAATATTAACCGTTTCCTTATGAGGCATCTTTCGGCATTCGCTGTCCGAACAGCCAGTGTTACACTCAGTTAAATTCTATAAAATCTTTCTATTAAAACAATTTTTAAGGAAAATGAGTTTTTCAAGCCCAGTAACTGTTTTTGCTCTTTCCAATATTGACTTCTTTTTCTTTGTTTGTTTGAATGCTATCGATAACGAGAAAAAATATTATCTAGGTTAAATATATCAATTAAGATCAAAGAAGCATTTGTATTTGCCATCCCCAAATGCAATAGGGCCTTTCTTTCTAACCTCCAACTTACAAGCATCTTTTTCAGAGTTTCCTCTTTTCTTTTATTCTTAGCCTAAACATCAGCGACTTTCGTAGATTTTTACTACCTCTGTTTGCCGATCCTTTATTCATAGAAGACTTCATTTCCGCTTGTTAAGGCCCTTGAAGAGAGATATTTCTCTGTCGAGTTTTAATTGCTCTAACAAGGATGCAACATTAGCCGTATGCAACGCTCGGAGCTGGAATGTCCGACACGTGAAAACTAGCTTTTGATTGTCTAGTTCAGAGGTCTACCGATTCCATGAGGAATTCTATATTTATAACAGTGTTTCCATGATTTTTGGTACATTAGTTGCATACACTGATGTAATTTGGTACTGAGGCTGACATCCTGCCGCTTCTCCCTCGCATCTTCTCCTTCAGGCAGACTAAACAACTTTCACTGTTGATTAGCTGATCGTTAAAAAAGCAATTCAGCAGTTTTCTTTTTTGACTTAAAGCCTAATAATCCTAATGATACTTGCGGGCACTGTGGTTACTCAAAAGAATATGAAGAGTCAGCATCTTTGGAATTACTGATCCCATTTTCAATTATACACCGATTTACTCGCATTAAAGAATTCGTCAACCAAGATAAAGAGATTACTCTGTGTAAGTCACTGTGTAATAATATCTCATCTAAAAGCAAATAGTTCAGAAAGAATATATCAGGTAGTTATTTTTTTAATCACTTCACCCCAAGCAACGTAATAAAGCCACTAAGACGCAAGGAGTTACTGATTGTTAGGGATGTGAGGGGAAAATACTATTAATGAGAGAGAACAATAAAAGAACAATAATTAAGAAAACAGAAGATAACGATTGACATTGAAATTAAATATTTTAAGATCATTGTTGATCGGAAAATAAGAAACCGGAAGAGATTTCCACAAGCGAGAAGTGCGAGAGAAGAAACTGTTAGTATAGAACTTACGGTTACATCTAGCCATTTCAACAGTAAATTGGTGAGACCTTGCCGCCAGTCTAGTAATGCGCTTAAATTCATAAAGTCTACGTACCACGTAGAAAAGTAATATTTATTTTAGTTTTAATGCAAAAATGTGGCACATGCCCAAAAGGGGGATAGGGTTAGGCTGGTCTTTAATCTGTCTTATCTTAAACTTAGCTAGCCACTATTACTAACCTTTTCACTACAGTCACCATAATACCTCAAAGTCTCTATGCAGTTCTAACTAGTTCTTATATGCACAATTTTTCTCAGGGCGAATAAAATAACAACATAGAGGAAAATTCATCATGAAAGTATTTTATAAAAAAGACACAGGCAAGCTACATTATGGTGGTGGGAAAGATACCAAGTTAGTACCAATAACATTTTCAAGAATCTCTAAATACATAACAGAAGCACTGGACCAGATGTGGCAACAGTATTCAAGATATAGACGAAAAGTAGACTTATAAATAGATTCTGGCGAGAAAAATTGTCTAGCATTGTCTAAATTTTTGAAAATCAAATTGACTAGGAAGCAAGAAGCCAGAAGAGAGTTCCACAAGCGAGAAATGCGAGAGAATAAACTGTTAGCGTAGAACTTACGTTTACATCGAGCCATTTCAACTGTAAAATAACGAGACCTATCCGCCAGTCTAGTACTGCGCTTAAATTCATAAAGTTATAATGAACCAGAAGTGATACACGAATAGAGACGGTTAGAAATACTCCCAAACTTTGTCTCTATAACAACCAAAAATGACCAGACTGATCTGCGTAAATCAATGTAGAATAATGAAAATTCCTCACGAGTCCTCATCATAAAAGTTCTGACTAAAATGTTGCTTATTTTTATCTTCGTTTTTATTACTACAAAATTTACGTCGTTTACATTCTACGGCAATTAATAACAAAGATTAAAAATAAAGAACGTTAAACTTGCATTATGCACCTTTTGGAGCTCGTCTCACGTGGGCAGTGCATTACCTATTGAGCTACGAAGGACTTTCAACAGTCAATATTCAAATGCAACTATTTTTTCTTATACATTTTTCTCTATGTCATATTGTTTGTTAACATACCCTAGTAATATTCAGTCAGTTAAATTCCATACGTGATACACGTTTAGGTGATCGTGGCTCTTTTTGATTCATGACTAACTAGGCAGAAAAATTTTCCCGCAGTAGGTTGTCATCTCTTTTTGCCAATTTAGACTGCCAACCAAGTCTATAGGACCCAGTCTGTCTTGCGATTCAACCCATAGTTAGAGGGGAAAATATGGATTCATACCTTTCCAAAGGGTCAATCGGTCAAGTGCCATACTTGATACACGTTTCTTTCGATTCATGACTAATTTGACAGAAGATTTTCCCGCAGTAGGTTGCAGACTGGTTGCCAACCAAAGCGATATCTGAGTTCGTTCTGCTATTAAACTCATAGCTGGAAAGAGAAGAGATGTATATTTACCTTTCCCAAGGTGTATCTGCGCGTAAGTGAATGTAATGAACTCCATTGGAATTCGAACTCGGCTCTCCAACTTCACATTCCGATTCATTACACCATAGCACACTAGTAATATTAATAATATTAAATATTAATAATATTAAATATTAATAATAATAAATCTTTTGAATTTCCCAGACAAAGCATTTTCTGTATTTATTTTTTGTTATATAAGCGTCCAGTTTATTTCTGCTTTTTGTCGCAGCACTCAGGTCATTTTAAATTCTTCGATCGTTGCGTAAGCAGATGAAATGGAACCAACGCAACACAAAGATGGAGATAAAATGTTCGAAATCTATATATATAAATGGTAATTTCTGTCTGTTTGTCTGAATCAAATTGCCGTCTAATTCCGTGAACCAATATTGATGAAACTTTGCATACATCTTAAACTAACATTCAGTTTGTTACTAGGGTAACTATTTTTTTTTTTATAAAAATCTATAATAGCACCGCTAAAGCCCCAGACCGCAGCTCAACCCCGGGTCTACGCGAAACGCTGTTTATCACAGTTTAAGCAAGGGAGATAATTAGTCTCGCAAAGTTTTTAGAAATTAAGATACGCGTGTTACGAAATCATAACTCATATAAAATTTAAAATTCCATACTGATATGGATCTTTGTTCGATTTATAAAATTTAGGGGTCAATATCTGAATGAATCGTAGTTTATTTTCTAAATAAAATCTTTATTTAACACATTAATTCAGCACAATCTTTCTTTGAATACGATATTCGTAGTGTTTACAGTGCAAAAAAATTAATTCGTTTCAAATTTCGCCATGTACATCATTAAATTCACCAGATTCGAATTTATTAAATACAAAGAAAATGGCTCGATCCATTCGATCATTTAAACGTAAAATAAAATTTAAATTAAGCGTATTTGCGATTAGAAACTTTACATTAGCTCAACCTACCCTTAAAAAGTCATATCGTCCGTGTGGTTGTAGTCTGTGGAAAAAAAAATCTAGCTGTGGAAACAGACATCCTTCTTAAAAAATCCAAACGTCCTTAATCGACATAAGAAAAGTACCCTTCCCCGTTAGGTTTTATTTTATTTACGGCGGTTTAATTAGATTATAGAGGGTTATCAGTTATAGTGAAGTGTATGAGTATGAAACAGATTAGTGTGAAAACAGATTTGGCCTTGTTAGATAGCCCACCATAAGAGGGGTATAAAACAAGAAAATCAAATTGTAAAATGAAACTACAAATTTATATACGTATAAATTAATTTAGGCCTTTACAAATAAAATTAATGTATTTTGGTTGATACAAGGTCATCAAACTGTTCTTAGTAGTCCTTGCAAGAATGAGTTTATGCGTACGTAGGCAGGAACGTATGTGTGAATGGATGAATGTATGTATGCATTAGCGTTATCGTAGGATAGGAATGTCTTTGAAGTAATCGCTCAGTCTTAAAATGTTCCGTTCGTTTATCAAGTATAAAAGAGGTGAGGGAGAGAGGGAGAGATAATAATAACAATCACTTGACGTTTGTCAGGGGACGCTCGTCTACTTCTCTCTAGTGACAGGCGAATTTGCCCGTCTTTTATTTTGTTTGTGGGCTTGAAAAAGTCATTTGGGAATTCACTCCCGGATATGATTAGGGCCTTTCCATTGAACGACGAACAAACTTCGCATCGGCTGACAAAAAAAAAGATCCATAAAAGAATTTGTTTCTGAGAATTGAAGATTATTTGGATTTTGTTTCTAAATGTTTCCTAGTTTTGTATTGGCCGAAAAACATTTCGCATCAAGGTGTGAAATTTCACGAGTTTCGTTTTGGATTCGCTTTTGCGTGGGTGTTAAGCAAAGTTTGTAAATTCGAAACTTTTTAATTTCTAACAAAATCAATGAGTCAGTGCTTAGCATTGAATTTTAAATCTAGATCTTGTTTTGTTCTCTACAAGAAGATATCAATTCGAATCGCGACGAAAAACGAAAATGAAATCAAAAATTTAATAAAGAATTGTTTTTTTAAAACCTTTTACTCCAGTACATATTGAAATCTCTCTATATATTCTGTAGAATTTTTTTTCATCAGCCAAATTCATTAACGTTAAAATAAAACAGCATACTGTGATGAAAATAGGCTCGAAACGTAATGAAAACATAGTTTTATCGTGAAAATTTTAGTTTTTGGAATAGGTACATCAATGATATTGTAAACTATGTCCATCGGTGAATTAAATTGTACTGTTTTGCATATTCTGTACATATCTGGACCTCAATTGATTTATATGTCTTCTATATTGAAATCGTCCACCTTCTACAATGTACATCCTACTAACAAAGCGTCGGATAATTTTTTCTTTCAGGCCAATTTTCCTTTCCAGCCTTAAAGATTTTAAAGATGACTCTATCGACGATCTTAAATGATCTGGTAGTTTCAAATTGTCTACTTTTCTTTTCATTCCCTGGTAGTAATTTGTCAAAAATGGATGTAACTTTCGTAGCAAATATGAGCTCTGCAGGTGACATTTTTCGCGGTGACGTTTGCATTTGACGTTATTCGATATACGCTCAAAAATTCTTGTAGTGCCTTTTTTTCAGCTTCCAATCCTTTAGCTTTTCTTAATACCCTTTTTAAGGTGTCAATAAACCGCTCAGCTTGACCATTCGACCTCGGATGATAAATCGTCGTTGTCAAATGTTCAACCGCGGAACTGCAGAAATTTTAAACTCACTAGAAGTAAATTGAGTTCCATTATCGGATACCACACTCTCAGCTACCCTTGCAAAAGATTGGCATAAGAATTTAATTGTTATTGCGGTAGTATGTCGTTTACACTTTCATATCTCATGCCATTATGTGAAACTGTCGACAACTATTAAATAGTATGAACCGTTTAGCGGCCCATCAAATTCCATGTGTTGTCTTGCCCACGATTTATCAGTGCTCAGCCATACCTGATAATCTATAAGTGGTGATTTTGCTGCTGAATTACAACCATTACATTTTCTAACTGAATTTTGAATATCTTTATCCAACTTTGGCCAATAAACGTAGCTTCTCATCAAGAACTTCATCTTAACTATTCCCGGATGTCCTACGTGGAATTGTTTCAAAATCCTTTTTTTTTTTTTTTTTTTTTTTAGTGATAATAGAATTACTATCCTGACTTTAAGTTGCTGAATAATTATCTTCAATTCTACCAAAGTCTATTATTTTCGTACAAGTAGTCCTTAACTAGGAAGAAAAAGGTTTTTTTTTCCTAATAGTACTGTCATACACCCTTGGAGTTTATCGACTTTCGCGACGACCTATGAATATACAACGATCTCCACAATTGCTTTTCCGTGAATTTTGAAATTTCTTCGCCAGCTATTTATGCTAAGCGAGAGAATTTTTTTCTTATTATGTGAATTCAAATCCTAGTCGCCACTGTTATGTCTTCATTCCATTGAATGAAGACAAAATCGTTTAGAAAGAATATAAGGCTCGCTCCCGGCTAGCTCTCTACTGACGATTACTGGATTCAGTATATATGCTATTTGGACGAGTCCAAGTCAGATTCTGGAGAGGTATGTTCATTTCCATAACAGCATCTATTTTTTTATATCCGTAAGGGGATTCAAACTCTAATTTCACATAGAGGTTTTCATAATTTAAAAAATAATTTCAAGATGGCTCGTGAAATTCTTTTTCACGAATTTTCGGGTGTAGTAAATGGAGTTATTATTGTTATTTTTTTAAATGGTCCAAAAGTAACAACTACGTCCGCCAATATTTTGGCGGTATTTGCCCTTGTAATGAGTGTTTATAAAAAAAAACCTTCTGATAGGATTTTATTGGTTGAAAAATATATGCAGGATCTAATTCCGATAAAGTTAACGGTAAACCACTATGTTTTATCTTTTTAGTTGGGTTCGTTTGTTTAAAGCTTTCTCACTCACGACACGGGAACACGTCTGTTAGATTTAACCATTTATTACCAAGTAACAACAATAAAACAAAGGCATACAACTCTTGATGCCCGGATGTAACAAGAATCAGTTATGACCCACTATTACTGCTTATCACAGACACTGCACAATCTTTCCCAATAAGTCATGTCAATTTACACATGCTAAAGAAAAGAAAGTTGTGGAGAACCATAACTACCTACGACCTGAAGCATCGAGTGGAAAATGAACGAGATGTTCTTATTAATACGGAAGATTATATTCGTGTTTTTACATTATTTACATTCGGACTAGTTTTTTTTTTACTTCCATAAACCAACCACTGTATTGAGTGTCTTCTTGGGTGAACAATAGTAGTAAAAAAACAATTTTTTATCAAATTCATTAGCTCAGGAAAAAATATACCATCGCTGTTATATAATATAATATTATATAATTATTATGTAATTATATATATAATTATTATATAATTATATATTATATAATTAAATGTTGGAATATTTTTTTTAAATGTAAAGATAAACATTTACTTGTTATACGTTCGCCAATATTAATGACCTACGATTGCTTTTTACGAAGCTTCATTCATTGCCTGATGATAGTGTGTTTATCATAATACATTTATTTTTTAACTATCTACAGGATAAGCAACGCTAATTGTTAGTAACTTATGCTGTTTGCGATGAATAAGTTTCACTATTAAATTTAAACTTTTAAATTTCATTAAACATCGTCACGTTAGTTATTTCATTTATCGTTAATGAACCAAGTAGATAAACACTGACATGAACTACAATTCTTAGCGTTCAAAATGTTCAAGGGAAATAACTCTTACTTCATCAAAATAAAATTTAATGAATTAATTCCCTTACAATAAATCTTTTACTTGTTAACGGCTTTCACGGATTGGCATTATATTTATGTAGAATTGACCAATCGCGTATTTTAATATCTTTCTATTTTTTTGCGCGTTAATGCTCACTGGAGCCTATGCTTAACTATAACCCCCGTTTTCTTGTCATTGTTAGCCAACAACCATTATAGGCAGTTCAATCAAAATTTTTTGGAAAATAAGGCACGGCGTATTTTAGTATCTCTTCTATATATTGACATTTTAATGTTTTAATTATTACAGTTCATTCGAGTAATCATTTTACTAATTATTCTATTGATATCACTCATGAACATTGAACATCATTTTCCACACTGATAAAACACTATGGAACTATTCTTTATTTAGCTAAGACTTCAATTGAACTTTAGTTAAATAACATTCAATATTGTACTCAACATTAATTAGCTAAACTTACCCTTTTTATTACGGAAAAAGGGAAGCAACTTTCTTTATACTTATTGTTGATATTTGTATATCATTGTTAATACAATATTTTATTAATGTTCACTGAGCTTGATTATTTTTCTCTCGTGTATGTTGTGCATTATTCATGTGGGGTGTTGTTTTACAAGAACACAGCCTTCCTTCTTGATTATATTCACGGTGACCCTAGCCAACAATACTTACAGCACCACAACAATTGATAACCCTGACGTACCTACTACATTTCATAACCTGATGTAGGAACTACATTTGGTAAACCTGACGTCCGAACTACATAGGAACTAATTTTGCACAGCATTGGTAACTACGACTTTCGGAACCTTATACCAACCACATTTGGACGACTCACCGATCCAATTTATTGAGAGATATTACTTCGCGCCGAAACACCACGTGTTATTCATAATGGCTGAACAGTCTGCACAAGAGACAGCCGTTGTGCTGACCCTCCCAACTTTTGACATGACTAATGTAAACGTGTGGTTCGCCCTGACTGAAGCCATATTCCAAGCAAAGCATATTCACTCTCAGACTGCGCGTTACGCGTACATAGTCGAGAAGCTGCCACCAGAGATCGCTGCTGACGTGCTAGACCTTTTAGAAACCGTTCCCGCTTATAACCGCTTTGATATACTAAAGGAAGCCATCATCTACCGTACTGGGAAATCGCATGAGCGCAGGTTGCACGATCTATTTAATACTATACAGCTCGGAGATAGCCGCCCGTCGCAGTTGCTTAGACGTATGAAAAATTTATTAGGGAAGAACTCGGATGTCGGAATCACTATTCCGCAAACTTTGGCTGGACAAGCTACCGCCATACACTTCACAGATTCTGGCTACGCTACCCGATGACTTGGATCTTTCGAGGATTGCTGAGATCGCTGATAAAATTAATGACGTATCCAGCATCAGCAGCGTGGACTCCCCTGTACCCACTGACGTTGCTATGATGGATGTAATAGAACAGCTGAAACAGCAACTCGAGAGGCTTTCCACCCAGGTGCAGCATCTTACCAGAGCAGAGGATAAAACTCATACAAGGTACGGCGACGCTCTCATTCTGCTACTCGCGCTCGCCGACCCATGCTATGCTGGTACCATCTTAACTATGGTGATAGAGCCCACAGATGCATTAAACCTTGTACCTTCAAGTGCCAACCTTCACCCAAGGCATCACGGAAGGCGGAAAACGCCGATCCCAGCAGCACTTGAAGGCGGCATCTACTGTTGGGACACATATTACTAACCGTCTCTTCTATATAAAAGACAGGAATTCTAACATGTCATTCCTGATAGATACAGAAGCACAGCTTAGTGTTGTTCCACCATCACCCAACTTCACTATGACTAACTCTTCAGTCACTTTACGCGCCGCTAATGGCACGGGCATCAAGACTTTTGGCGAACAATCGTTAACACTGGATATTGGACTTAGAAGGACATACCAATGGATATTCACCGTTGCAGACGTGAAATTCCCTATTTTAGGCGCCGACTTTTTGGCACATTATCAACTCATCGTGGACCTCTTACAGCGTCAGTTATCTGACTCCACCACGAAGCTATCTAACCGCGGAATTATATCACAGCTAACATCTACGGAATTACGCATCGCTGTGCCGCGTGATAATCCGATTCAAGATATTTTGGATAAATTTCCCTCGTTGATACAGCCTTTTACTTATACAGAGCCTGTCAAGCACAGCACTGTACACAGGATTCGAACTCTGTCTATTCTAAACCTCGCTGTCTTGCGCCGGACAAATACAAGATTGCCCGGGCCGAGTTCCAACACATGCTCGACCTCGGGATTATTCGCCCCTCCTCGAGTCCATATGCCTCACCGCTTCACATGGTCACTAAGGCTCAGCAGGGCACCTGGAGGCCGTGTGGCGACTATAGACGACTTAATTCACAAACGGTACCCGATAAGTACCCAGTTCCCAATTTGACCGACTTTGCAGGGAGCAACTGTCTTCACCAAACTGGATCTGCGCAAAGCCTTTCATCAGATCCCAGTAGCTGACGAAGATATTCCCAAAACTGCGATAACCACGCCATTTGGTTTATTTGAATTTCTGCGTATGCCTTTTGGACTGCGCAACGCAGCTCAATCATTCCAACGCCTTATTGATGAGGTACTTCGTGGACTATCTTTCACTTTCGCATACATTGATGATCTTCTAATAGCTAGCCCTAATTTACAGGAGCATCGTAAACATATTCAGCAAGTTTTTAATCGTCTTCAGAACTTTGGTTTAAAAATCAACCCAGAGAAGTGCGAGTTTGCCGTTTCGCAACTCCACTTTCTCGGTTTCGTCATTGATGATACAGGTATTACTCCCCTGCCTGAAAGGATACGTGCTATTCAGGAATTTCCGAAGCCCTCCACGCTTCGACAGCTTCGCAGATACATTGGCTTAATCAATTATTATCGTCAATTCATCCCACGTTGTTCACAAATTCTTGTACCCCTGACAAATGTCCTTCGCGGGCAAGACCGTAAAAATACTCCTATTTGTTGGAACAACGATACAACGCAAGCATTTGACAACTCTCGTAAAGCATTGGTCAACTTTACGAAACTTTCATGCCTCAACGACAGTGTTACCACTCAGTTATCATTAACGACTGACGTATCTTCTGACGCCATAGGCGCAGTTTTACACCAACATGTTGACGCTAAATCTTTGCCAATTTCCTTCTTCTCCGTTAAGTTGACGTCCACACAGAAGAAGTATAGTACCTTTTCCAGGGAACTTTTAGCTATATACTTGTCAATTAAGTATTTTAAACACCTTTTAGAGGGTAGACACTTTGTGATCTACACAGATCACAAGCCCCTCACTTTTTTGCCCTTTCAACTAAATCAGACAAGTACAATCCTCGGGACTACAGATATCTTGATTATATATCTCAGTTTACATCGGATATACGTCACATTAAAGGAATGGATGACATTGCTGCCGATACACTTTCCAGAGCATCCTTGTGTGGAAGCCTGCAAGATACTTTTTAGACATGGAAAATATCGCGGATGAACAAGTACGGGAGATAACTTTGCTCGACTCACTTCGAAATTCGTCGCTACATATTGAGCATTATCCCTTGTCCTTTACTGATAAGCTTATCGCGTGCGACACCAGTCTACGTAATCCTCGACCCGTCGTCCCAACCAACATGCGGCGACGAATATTTGACCACTTTCATTCGTTGTCCCACCCTGGTCGTAAAGCTACACTTAGGTTAATTGCAGACCGTTTCGTCTGGCCTAAGATGCGTAAAGACATTACTCGTTATACTCAATCTTGTGTTGTTTGTCAACAAAACAAGATCCAGAGACACACTAAGTCACCAGTTGGTCGTTTTGCTGCCCCTGATGGTCGTTTCCGACATCTACATGCGGACCTAGTGGGTCCCTTATTTATTCGGGGATGTCAATACATTTTGACAATTATAGATAGATTTACGAGATGGCCGGTTGCCGTCCCACTCAACAGCACTACCGCTGAATCCGTGGCTCGAGCCATATTTCAACATTGGATTTCTATTTACGGATGCCCCTCGATCATTACCACTGATCGAGGACCGCAGTTCCAATCTCAGCTATTCACAGAATTTACTAATTTACTTGGAGCTCGTCATATATCAACAACTGCTTACCACCCATGTTCCAATGGCCTAGTTGAGCGGTTCCACCGCCAACTTAAAGCTGCTTTGACCAGCATCGGCGCTACTAACCAATCCTCTTGGATAGACAACCTACCTTTTGTCTTACTTTCGCTTCGCACACAGGTTAAAGAAGATTTAAAATGTTCACCTGCTGATCTAGTTTTCGGACAACAGCTGGTACTACCAGGTCAATATTTTTCCGTAACATCTACACAAGAACCTTCATCCAGTTTCATCACCTATTTTCGGAAAAAAATGTCTTCTTTTGCCTTTACTCCAACCCGTTACACTTCACGTGACGTTTATGTGCCTCCTTCCTTACTGGAATGCGAGTACGTTTTTGTGTGACGGGTCCATTTCGTGTCCTTGCCCGGACCGATAAATATTATACTTTACAGACTAACCACGGCCGATCGACTTTCTCTATCGATCGCTTAAAACCTGCATGTATTGAACGCGATGGATCAACCTACGAGCCCTTCGCTAGACAGCCCTCAGCTTTCGTCACCAGCACCTACTAGGACTGCTAGCGGACGTACCGTCCACTGGCCTAAGAATTTTAGTACTTTTATTACATATTGAAAACTCTTTCTTCCCTGACTTTTCAATCTGGACGGGGTAATGTGGGAATGACTTTGACTTACATGTGCCACACCCCCGTTTTCTTTATTGTCATTGGGTAATAAATACATGATACTTATTATAGGACAATGTTTGCCATCGCAAGTCATTTGAATTTTTCTCTAAAATCACGGATTGGTCCATTTCCTGACCAATCGCGTATTTTAGTATCTCTTCTATATTTTGGCGCCAAGCTATCCGGAGCCTATCCATAGTTATATAAAGACACTCGCTGTTTGCTAACAGTCAGTAGCAGTTCAATTCTTGGAAAATAAGGCACGGCGCTATATTGACATTTTAATTTTAATTATCACTCAATCGAGTAATCATACTAATTCCTATTGATATCACTCATGAACATTACATTTTTCCACACTGATAAAACACAGTGGAACTATTCTTTATTTAGCTAAAACTTCAATTGAACTTTGTAGTTAAATTACATTCAATTTTGTACTCAACATTTATTAGCTAAACTTACCCTTTTTTTATTACGGAAAAAGAGAACAACTTTCTTTATACTTATTGTTGAAATTTGTATATCATTGTTAATACAATATTTTATTAATGTTCACTGAGCTTGATTATTTTTCTCTCGTGTTTGTTGTGCATTATTCATGTGGGGTGTTGTTTTACAAGAACACAGCCTTCCTTCTTTATTATATTCACGGTGACCCTAGCCAACAATACTTACAGCACCACTACAAGTCTAATGTTAGTATTTTCTTGATTTCTTCAAACGCGTTCTGACACTTATCAGTCCAGTTCCACTTTACACCTTTTTTAAACAAATTGTTCAGTGGAGGTCTTAAATTTTGCATATTAGGTATATAGATTTGATAATAGTTTGCTAGTCCTAGAAATGCTTGTAACTTATTAATGTTTGCTGGAGGAGACATATTCTAATTGCACTTACCCTCGGCAGATCTGGTTGACGATTATTTTTGTCAATGATTTATCTAGGTACTTGATTTTAAGCAAAAACAATTTGCATTTTTTTCTCACTAAGTTTGAACCCGTACTCTTGTATTTTTTTAAAAATTCTTTTCACGTGCCTGATAAGTTGTTCCTTACATACACTTTTAATTAATATGTTATCCAGATAAGCAACTGCGAAATCACAATCTGCAAACATAGTATCCATAGCTTGTTGAAATATAGCTGGAGCCATTTTTATCACAAAAGGAAGTTGGTTGAACAAATTCCTTGTCCGTATTTATAATTATTAACTCTGAACATTCTTCTTTTTTCTTCTTTTTTGAAAAAAAAATTAAATTCACAAAAATTTACTCTGGACTTGGTAATGGATACTTATATGATTCTAAACATTTGTTTAACCCTGTCAAAAAATCACCACAAACACATTTTTTTTTTTACATAAACTGCAGGTGCTGCCCATTTTCAATGCTTAATCTTTTCAATTACATCTATTTTCCTCAAGTCTGTCTAATTTTTCGTTGACTTGACCCAATGCTGCGAACGATACACTAATTTTTGATTTAAACACTAGCGCCGACCCGTTTTTCATTTGAAATTTATGCTTTAACTTTGAAACACCGACCCAATTCATCTGACAGAACATCCGGAAAACATTTTTTTCCAATTCTTCCTTTAAATTTTTACACTGATTTTTTTTTTTTTTTTTTTTACGACTGGTCGATTGTCAACTTGCATTTTTGCAATAAATATTTATAGGTAAATCCCGCAATTCAAATAATTCCATCCAGTCAGTACCGAATAAGATTATAGTATTTTTAACACAAAAACCTTAGCTTTTACACACTCGTTACGAAATGAAACGTTGCAAAACATTTCACAATAAAAAATAATTTCTTACGCGAGACGCCACGTGCGATTTTAGAAGTTTTTTTTAATGTAGGTTTTCTGTTTGCTTTCCATATGGTTTCGTTGATTATTGTGATATCACTACCAGTGTCTAGTTGCATTTTTATATCGACATTATTAATTTTCACATACAGAAATTTTCTTTGGTTTTCTGAAATTATTTTTTCAGTCGCAACGCTGTGTGCGAAATTTTTTCTGTGATAACTTTTCCTTGATTTAGTTTTACAGTGTGACTTTTTATGTCCTATATTTCCACACTTGTAGCAGTTTGCATTCTTAAAGGGACAGTTGTCTCTGAGATGTAACCGTCTACATCTGAAAGATAGATTAATTTTTCTTTTTTCCGGGTTTTTTTTTCGTTTTTTTTTTTTTTTTAGCTTCTATGTGTGACGTCGTCCCCCGGTCGGAGCGCCAACTGTGACGTTCTATGTTGATCTACCACGGCACCAGTTGTGACGTCCCCAAACAGCACCAATTGTGACGTCCTCGCCGCGGCGCCAGCTGTTCGCTCCTCGCTGCTCCGTTCGGGTGTCGCTGCTCCAAACGTGACGTCCGCCTGTCGCGTCAGTCGTGTTGTCTCGTCCTGTGACGACCAACTGGCTTGGTATCGGTCGCGGCACCCAAATATGACGTTCTAACCTTTTGGTGATTCGGGTGGGAATCTGGTTAGATTTGATATCAGCCTCGTCGTTCCCAACTCGCTTCCAACGCCTGGTTACCAAGGTAACTGCATTGATCTCCAGTCTGCCTACCCACGTTGGGAATTGATCTTAGGCAGACGAGATCAATTAGTAGTCGGGGCCGTAATGCAAACTGAGTTCAACGGGGGTGATACCACACAAATATGCATAAAAGAAAATAAAATGAAAACTCAAAACGTTCAAAGTATCAAAGAAAAAGGTAACAAACTTTATGTCTAGTTGTTCGATACATAGGACTGCATCTATCTCCCGACCCGTTCTGTGGATTGTGACACGTCGTTTTCCGTTAGGCAAGTTTTAACGCTTCAAGTTGTTTGCTCTCTAAGAAATTGGCGTTTCGGTGTGTCGTTGGACGAAAGTCGAAAATAAACTTATTTCGGTGGTCTGGATCTAAGTCGCTCTTCAAAATAATTGCTCTTGGGTTGAAGAGGAGTCCGGAATTTGCGTGAATCTTGGTCAGCTGAACTCACTGGAACTGCTGGAACTCAACTCTGGAAACTCAACTCTCCGCTGGAGCCCGAACTGATTTCTGCCTGTTGGGGCCTCGCTTTTATTGACGCCGACCAAAACCGGGGTGGGTCTGTTGGCGTCGGGGGTTCCTCGATAATTCTAAATACATATCCACCTCTTTTATTTCTGGTTAGGGATTTTCCACTCTTTTCCATTTTTGGGAACCTTTCCTCACTCCCACTTTCTCACCATACTTCTGAGGGGCGTGAACTGCCCTCTCCACTTCCTCGTAGTAGTTTCTCGTACTTATACTCTGGATGAGGCGTCGACAGCCTTCTTCGTGCGTCACGTGATCACCACTCGGCCAATGAGGTCTTAGTCGGGTATCTTTCCTCCTCCTTCGTGCGTAACGTGATCACCACTTGACCAATGATGTCTTAGTCAGGCGTGAACGAATCCGCGGCTTTGTTTCGGGAAAAAGAAATATCTTGCTTAACTAAAAAAAATTATCTCTTCTCTTTCCCTTTTCTTCCGCTTTAATCGCCGTTATCATTTTTCTAGCTGCAAACGGGACAATATGACAACTCTTGTTCTACACGTGGTTTTTGTCAGGTATTTTATCGCTAATTTATCAGAATGGATGGTCTTCTTAACATGGCCTCAAAAAAGAAATATCTCTAAAGTTTCAGTCAGTCTGTCGCCTCCAAGGAAGAAGAAAAACACTTCTGGGTCCCCATTCATTTTCCTTCGGTACATATTTTTGATAACATAATTTTATTATCGCAGGCCAAAGTTGTTTCGTCGAAAAAAAAAATCGGTCAGCGGACACGGCTTGTGTGGCTTTTAATTTTTCATATCTGTCCAAAGTCCTTTTTAGTTGCCTGTTTTTCGTCACTTATCGAAATAGCATTTTCACTTGAATTTTTCCCTGGCCAGTCGACCAGCCGTTTGTCTAGATAACACAGCCGTTATCAAAACACATCTGATTCTTTCTTTCTTTCCCTTTCTTTTTACTCAGAATTTCCCTGTCATTGTAATGACACCCTTTTCGCCATTTGTTACTTATCAATATATTCATTGTCTCTTAGCCGTGTGTGTGTTCTGCTGATCACCCACGATTCGTCTCGCCTTTCTTTCTGCCTTCTTTTCTTTCTTTTCCTTTCTCTGCCTCGTAAATGGTGCCACATATGTATGCACATTCTTTTTCTTCAATTTTTTCCGTATCGCTTCTCAGATTTCTCTTACATTCGCCCGATATTTCTTATAGTGTTAGTTTTATATTCTCTTCACGTTTCGTTAGAATTCTAGCATATATTTCTGCGTCTTTTTTTTTGCGGGGGGCGTTAACACTGGAACGAAAATGAGCCCTTTCAACATCTCCGGAGTCAATTCGTTTAATTTTAATTTTTCTTCTTTTTTTTTTTCTGTAGTACAAAATTACACTATTTTTCATGATCTGCAGGTGCTAACCAACTCGACAAAAGCCTTATTTTTTCTCGTCTTCCAAGTCGTTGCATTCATCTCTAAAAAAAATTGCTCGTATCTTCTAAAATAAGTAGAAAAGTTAATTCCATCATCGAAATTGTATGGTATTTACCAACCTCCCCACAAGGCAGGATGTGGCACAAGGCCGATTTTTATGTGGACGTAACCAACTACGTAGGCCTGGACAAAATTGACTTGAGTTCTTTATTTAAGGCATCTTTCCTAGTTCATTTGTATTACCGTGGGTGTCTTATTTACTCCATAGATGGCGGTTTGGGAAGACAAGTGCAAACATCATGAGTTGGGAAGTGAAAAGAGATATTTTTATTTTATTTTCTCACATGGTATTGATTAAATAAATAGATGCATGCATTGAAATTCAAATATTATATATCCTTCCGAAACTTCATTAATTTGTTTTCGAAATGTTTATTATTTGAATAGAATATACTTTATTTGATTTGATTTTGTCGTTTTTATTTTACAAAAAAATAATAATAAGTATTATCTCAAAATCGTCCTCCGTGTGGTATTGATTCGACAGAACCATAATTAAGTGCGTCATATTCGTGTAAGCTAATCCTAACCAGCCTAAAGAGAGAAACCTTTGAGGCTTAGGACTCCAGATTTTTAAATTTTTCCCCGCGTTTATTAGTTTAACTTATAATGCAGCTCTTCTAAGATAATTATTTTATAGTGTAATGATGTATCGTTGAATATTACAAATGACAATACGAGATTTAAACCTCTCATATTATTAATATCACATTTTATTCAGCTGTCGGCCAGTGTGGGTGTGCTCTCCCTAGAGCCCTCAACCGAACGTTGGTCTTACATTCTCGTCTGCGATGTGCGAGAGAGACTTCCTTTCTTACCGCTGGAGTGTGTGTTTATGCATCTATCTCTGTAATGCGACAATTTCTCGCACGTGCATCCCAAGAGAAGACGGGCCGATCACAAGTATCGGCAGTCGATGTCTAGGTCATCTTTCAGATCAACTCTGCACCTGGCTTATCTGAAGAACACTGAATGCAAAGTCTATTCTACATGAGCTGGTATCATCATGGGTTCTGTTTGGTAGATTAAATAGTTTTTTTTTGTTTTTTTTTTTTGTATATTAACTCCAGTGATAGTAATCCGAACCCAAGTACAAGTCGAAGATTGACACAATCTTTCTATTCACATTCCGACGCCTAATTTGGATGCTAAATGTATAGGGTGGTCCGAAAATCTTGTCACTTCCTACCAAAAAGTAATGAGAATAATAGAAGAACATATAATACAAAAGCACATGTACTTGATTCAGTTTATTCCCATTCATTGACGCTGTCACGCATCAAGAAGGGCTATATGAACCCCACCATTTTTGTGGTACCAAATGATGTGGTGCCATGTCCTGTGTGATATTTTATGAAGTTGTGTTTTGTTGATTGTTGCAAAGTCTTTCTGAACGGTATCCTTCAACTGTTGGGTATTTTGATATTGTTCATGTGAGACATCTTTTTGATAATACCCCACAGAGCATTGAAATAGAATATTATATATGTAGGGGTGACAAGACTTTCGAACCACTCTGTGTAATATAGAGGTGTGATAGAAATCCCACTTACATATACCTCCCAGAAATACCTCCCACATAATGGTATGACATTAGTAAGATTAAGGCACCATTGTTACTAATATCTTTCCATTATATAGAAGAACAAATAATACTGTAATACAAAAACACATGTACTTGATTCAATTTATTCCCATTCATTGATGCTGTCACACATCGAGATGGTTCTGTATGAACACCATCATTTTTGTGCCAGCCATCTGAAATAGAAAATTATATTATGTAAGGGTGACAAGACTTTCGGATCACCCTGTATATTTAGTTGTTGTCATCTTAGAATTAAGTTTGACGCAAAAAAATGTTAAAATATGATTTGTTAATAGTTTATGTAATTAATCATGTTAGTAGGATCACACATGTCACCGAAATTTAAACTGGGCGTTCTTATTTATGTTTCTTTGTTTGATTCTTTATTTTTAGGGATGGAGGAATATTCATGCTTAATAGTTTCTTTCCATACGCTTTTTAATTAATATTATTCGTTATTCTATTAATTAATATTCATATACAATAAAGAAATACACGTTTTGTTTTTTCGTACTTTCATTTGGTATTTCATATACACTTTCACCCCAAGATAGCCCACATTTTAAGGAAGTACGACAAAGAGAAATTTACCCCTAATCGTAAGCTTACCCTAATTTCCAAATAAACCGATATAGTTTTCAATATTTGCTATACTGGGTGGTCCAAAAGTCTTGTTACCCTTACATAATATAATTTTTCTATTTCAGATGTCTGACACAAGCTCCTACAGCCTGGAAGAGACTTAGAGAGTGACAAGACTTTCGGACTGCGCTGTAGGTTTAGATTTCTTGTATCATAAATTGTTTCCATTGCAAAACACTCCTTGAAGTTCTGGTCTGACACAAAATAAAAAATAAAAACCAATACAAATATCTTATATAACTGGGAGGGGGGACACTTTAAAACTGGCACAGTCGCGGTCAAACTAGAACATAATGGTAAGCCAATCCAAGAGTCAAAACTAGTGCTGACATGGAAATTATTTACTAAGTCTTTAAAAAATATTCATACAGTATATATTATAGAAATAGGTCGTGGGTTTACTAATTGTTGAGGGGATATATTTAATGATAAAGACCGTTGGTGCTACTTTATGTGGGTGACACTTTTATGTCTGCTGTAGACTATAAGCCTGTATAGGTTGTATTGATATAAAATTCGATTTAAGGTCGGAACAAAACTCACAATTGAGGGAACTTTTCCATTTCCATAGCATATATCTGGGGTGGCCAAACGGCGGCTCGCGAGTCATATGTGGTACTTTGCTTTTTAATATGCGGCTCGTGTAAATATATTGGTTGAGCTTTTTTTTTTCATTAAAGTTAATATAAAGGTAAATAAGATAAAAAAAGTCAAGTTTTATAATTATTTACTGGTATGAATTGAGACCCCATTGGATTAAAACGTAAGTTTAACGTCAATGTATGTAAAAAAAAAACGTATGTCTTGCAGTTCTCAACCAACTTTAATTATCGTATGTGGCTCTTACAGTAAGCAAGTTTGTCCATCCTTGATATATATATATATATATATATATATATATATATATATATATATATATATATATATATATATATATATATATATATATATATATATTGGCTATTTACTGTCTATATAACGGCGGCAATTGAAATATGAAAATATGAAATAGTTTCTGACGATATCACTAAAGAATTTGCTAACAAAAAAAACAAAAAAGTCACTTTGTAGAAAGTTGTAATTTTCATTTCAGAAATAAAGATGGTTTTAATTTTTATACTCTTTTTCCTATATGTCATTTTGCTTTTTAACTGTTACTGATAAAGTTTAATTATGTTTTGTGTGTATTTAAAGCATACTATATTTGAGTAATTGATAGGGTCTCGGATTGAGGAGCCGGAGAGCCGAGTTCGAATTCCAGTCGGATCCATTACATTCACTTATGTTCTAATACCCTTGGGAAAGTTATGAATCCTCTTCGCCTAGAAAAACAGTAAGACAGACTGGGTTCTATAGCCTTGGTTGGCAACTGGTCCACCGCAGAAAGAAATGACAACCTACTGTCTCGTCAGTCATCAAGCATGGAAATAAGTGACTGGTATCTGAGTATGTGAAAGTAATATTATAATGGTACACAAACTAGTTTTATAACTTTAAGAGTGAGTCACTGTGTATATGTATATTTCGTCGGGGCCGGGTGTTGCAAGCTTAAGGTCTGCCCCGGGCGGCACACACTCCAGGTATGCCACTGACAGACATGTTGTATGATATTAGTTGATAGAACTGTGGGCGCATCAGAAGTTCCTGCAAACAAGAGAGAATGAAAATACAATTTTTTACGAAGCAAACGTACTCAGTGAATTAGTCGTTCGTCATCTTAGGTCTGGTCATAATTTCGACATAAAGAATGCGGTTTTAAGTAGAAGAGAAATTATGTTATAGAGGCGAAATGGTATAGGAAGGACACTATTCTCTGAGTCTTCGACGGCAAATTTACTGTCCAAGGTCATACAGTCTTTCAAACTTTAACAAAACACTGCTATTACAGTATGGAACATTTAAAACGAATATCTGTCTCTATTTCTGAGATGAGGTATTATGTACATTATTTACATTATTCGGACTATTGTCCTCATCTTTGTCGTCATATTTATTACAACGTTTCGGCCTTTCAGTATCTGTCTCTATTTCTGAGATGAGGTATTATGTACATTATTTACATTATTCGGACTATTGTCCTCATCTTTGTCGCCATATTTATTACAACGTTTCGGCCTTTCAGTATCTGTCTATATTTCTGAGATGAGGTATTATGTACATTATTTACATTATTCGGACTATTGTCCTCATCTTTGTCGCCATATTTATTACAACGTTTCAGCCGTTTTACCTGAAGAAGGCCGGAACGTACAACGGCCGAAACGTTGTAATAAATATGGCGACAAAGATGAGGACAATAGTCCGAATAATGTAAATAATGTTAAAAGGAATAGCGATAAAAACAAAAGTGGTAAGAAGTTCCATCACAGCCGATCAGACCCCGAACTGCCACCAGGAACGATGAACAGATGTCCTCTCGAGAAGGCTCCGTGCCTCGGGAAGACATTAGGTCTCAAACACGACCTCATGTGGAATTCTTCTATATGATCCATCGTTAAAGATACAGGTAAAATGACCGACTCCCTGTACCGCTCTACATTTATATGAGCCAGATCAGACCGAAAATGGAGTACTGTTGCCATATTTGGACAGGAGCTACATAGACCTCACTTTCCAGTTTTGATTTCAGAAGCGCCTCCGAGTCCTTGTCAGAAAAGAATTATTTTCCACATTCCAACCTCTCTCTCTCTCACACACAGGTGGGATGTAGTGAGCCTCTCACTGCTCAGTCGCTACTACCATGGAAAGTGCTCGGACAAACTACATCTGCTGATCCCACCAGGTCTGATCTTCACGGATATGGCCTACCCTACCACTTACATAGTAGCAAACCACCCATATTCTCTCCGTATTCAATCGGCGAGAAGTAAGTTCCACACGAAGAGCTTCTTCCCGCAAACCACTACCCTATGGAACAGACCCACTAGAAGATGTTTCCCCAATCACTACAATCTTAACCTGTTCAAGTCTAGAGTTAACCCTTATCTTCCTCTCCTATCTATATAAACCACACTTTAATGTAACCCTCTACCTAGAGTGGTCCCCGGACATTGAACAGGGTGAATCTGGCTGTAAATGAAAGATGAATGGAGTCTATTAGACTGTGCGTCTACATAATCGGACGCCAGAAAATTTAAATTTAAGGTTGCTGCATTTTAAGCGTTTCTAACAATAATTAATTATAACAGACTTTTGGACACATGGCACAGTGGATAAAGGCGTTGGTTAGATCCAGTGACAGAAGGCCAGAGCGTACAACGGCCGAAACTTTGTGGTAAATATGGCGACAAAGATGAGGACAATAGTCCGAATAATGTAAATAATGTACATAATACCTCATCTCAGAAATATAGACAGACCCAGACTTTTGTTATTTTTTTCCACCCCTAAATATACATGATTCATCTGCAAACAGATGATTTAGCCTGATGAAGTCCTTTTGCTGGACAAAATGCGTTACATAAGATTTTTTTTTTTGCATTTTGTCATCAATTATGTACATTTAACAACATATTTTATTGCTTTAGCAATCTATATTGTAAGAGTACAAAAAGAGTGAATGGAGGGATGTGGATAGAAGGGTATCCCCTTTCGTACGATTGTATACGCCAAGTTCCTATGAAATATTGGGAGAGACTTTAACCATTTCACCCCAAGCAAGGCAATAATGCCACTAGGGTGCAGATGGTTACAGGCAGTGAAAGAGAATGAGAAGACTTAATAAGGTTATGTTAGAAGACGACAATAAAGGAACAAGTTTCAGGAAGACAGAAATGACGATTGACGTTTCATTTAAATTTTTTAATCTTGTATGTAGCAAAGAAGCCAGAAATCAGAAAGGAGTTTCACAAATGAGAAGTGCGAGAAATGAAACTGTTAGAATGCAACATACGGTTGCATCTAACTAGTTTAACAGTAAAACGGAGAGAGCTAGTTGCCAATCTGGTAGCACACTTAAATTTATGCGGACGTGACACGAAGGAGAACAGCTCATCAAAACAATTATCGTGAAAATATTTGTAGAAAGAACAGAGGGAAGCCACGTCACGTCGATTGGAAAGTGACTGAAGTTGAGATACCAAATCAGGATCGATAGAATTACAGACCTTTCTTTGAATTTTCTCAAGAATCTTGAGATATATAGTAGGAGCGCCAGACCAGATATGGCAGCAATATTCAATGCAGAAACAAATGGTAGAAGAAGAATTTTGATGAGAAAGGGATCTTAGGTAAGCTTAATATGCAAAAAAGGAAATATAAATGCACAAAGATTTTTAATGCGTTCCCTCCATTACCTTTCTCAATATGCAACTCATGCCTGTCAACTACATTCTACCGTCTTCATCACTTTCTCTTCACTATATATGTACACCTTATCATTCCCCTCTTCTCTCTCTCTCGCTCTCTCTCTCTCTCTATATATATATATATATATATATATATATATATATATATATATATAAGTGGATACTGCACTTAATACCGAACTGCGACTGTCTGTTTCATACGTGAGCGCAATTTTCAGGCCTCTTGAACACAATCCTGGCGCTAGTCGATGTTGACTACAGTGTCCATTTTTATATTTACATACGCCCTATCCTCGCTATTGAGCATTTAAATCTATAAATATAGCATACCTTAAAAAAATATTTTATATATATATATATATATATATATATATATATATATATATATATATATATATATATATATTGCGAGCACGTGAGAACTTTCGCATTCTGACCATAAGACCTGGCTTCGAATCTCACCATGGTCGATTTGTCAGAAAGGAGACTTACTGATGTTATCCGACTGGAGGGTCGATCCCAGCGTGCGACACCTTTGAGAAGTGTCTGAAAACCATACCACTGGTTGACCCAAGCATTGTGAGTGAAATTCAGTAGACGGAACTCTTGCTAGCACAAAGTCACAAGACATCGTTAACGAGGGCTTGAGCGTGCTGGCCTTGTTCACATTTTTGATCACACTAGATAGCACGCACATTCCCAGAAACTGTGACTAAGGTCTGTCAGCATAGTTACAGTAAAAACCACAGAGCAGGCGTCTGCGACAGGGATTAGCTAGCCGTCCTAGTAGATGTGTATTCTCGAATACAAGTAGCCAGTTACTTCTACTTTATTACATTATTTACATTATTCGGGCTATTGTCCTCATCTTTGTCGCCATATTTATCACAACGTTTCGGCCACTACTGTCACTGCATCTAAGATCTTGAGAACACATGATACAGTATGAATTTCTGGGTATTATAAACCTAATGTCTTCAGCGCACAGTGGATAAAGGCGTTGGTTAGATCCAGTTACAGGACCCAAACAGTGTGAGTTCAATACCCGGTTAAGGCAGTGGAGTACTTTCAGAGGGAAATTTACAGGAGATAACTGATAACTGGCATCCATTAAACATGGCACATGGAACTAGAACAGTCTACCCCAGTGAGCGAAATAAAGGGTTCAGTTCGGCATTCCAACCACCTGAAGAAGGCCGGAGCGTACAACGGCCGAAACGTTGTAATAAATATGGCGACAAAGATGAGGACAATAGTCCGAATAATGTAAATAATGTACATAATACCTCATCTCAGAAATATAGACATACTTCTACTACATATATATGTATGTATACATTTAAGACTCAAAAAAGGGGGGGTAAAAATAGAAGGTGGCTGGAATATTTTAAATATATCTTCTTAATAATTTTCAGTAACGAAATGCTTTGTCTTAGAATGCTCACTTACGAAATTAAGGGATTCGATGAAATCTCTTGAATATTTAATAAAATCAGCGGTCGGAATAAGAATGTCCAGTGTGGATTTTTCTCCTAAAATAGAATAGTTCTGACCCGTCTATTTGAAACTCAATGGTATATACATTTATTTTTTTACTTTCACTTGCTTTTCTTTTTGTTTTACTATACTTTTCTTGCTTTTCCTGATTCACATTCCCCTACCCCACCATTCCTCTCCATTGCTTTTTCTCAATTTCTTGATATTATTATGTTTCTCGGACAGAAATCATTAACAGTTCAGAAAGGTCGAGAATCGGGCAAATATTACATTTTAATCCTAGCTATATGAGTACACTGTGGGAAGTACAGAAAAATAGTTAAAATAATGCTAACAAAGGATATGTTCTTAGTGTAACGGTTATTGGCGTGGGACATAAAAACCGAGTCTGTTGAGTTCACTTTCGCACTAATATCCTTGGAGAAAGATATGAATCGGTCTCATCACCCAACCCCAGATATGGGTTAAATAGCAAGGTTAAGTGGGATCTCTAGCTTTATCAGCAGTTATTTTAAAAGAAAGACTAATTTGAACTTGAAAACAATGAAGAAGGCAAAAGGAAATCATTCCTCCATCTTTAACAAATTTAAAGCTAAAAAAGAAAAAGGGGTTCGTTGAAAGCTTTGATCGCCAACGTCCTGAAGGGACATGGGATTACAAACAAAAAAAGAATGATAATAAGAATGAAGTCGAGGAGCATTCTGTTGAGAGCGCTGTAGTTTTGTGAATATTTAATGCCGTTTTTTTTTTTTATTTCCGGCAATAACCATCAGACATCTGGCGCAGAGATGCTAATGATACTGGCGATGGCGAACGTTGTTTTCGATGAAATAGGTCGTAGTCTGCTCTCAGTTTGTCGACCTCCGCTAACAGCTTCTGAATTCAGCGCAGACAGCGAGTGACGCAGTGAAGTTGGGCGAGTCTATTAGTTTGAATAACAAACTCTTATCTAATTATTCACCTTCTTTTTCCTTTTACATAATTACAGATTAAATATTACCTTCAGGTCTTTCACCTCATAAATAGTTAGACACACAGCCAAAAACCTATATTTACTAAATGCTGTTTAATACGGCACGAGTCCAGATCGGAACGTAATGAATCTAGAAAAATTCATTTGCATTTATTTCGCTTCCGAATGCGCATTGTGATTGCAAAAAAAAAAAAACAATGCCTCCCAAAAGCTAAGCAAGGTATTAAAGAATAGGAAAATTTCGTGAGAAACAAAGAAGAGAGAACTGAACTGTTATGTAATATCAGTCCTCCTATATGGTAGGGAATGCTGCACAATCTCCTCACAAATGATTGATTCATTTTTAAGGCTTATCAACCCTTTGTAGGTTATTTAAAGCCAGAAAATATTTTTAGATTCTAGGAACTTTTTTGAAATACTAATGATTTCACTTATACAAGTTCTATTAATTAGCCTTTCGCTGTGGGAAGAAGTGGATTCACATCTTTCCTAAGTGTAATTGCGCGTAAGTGAATATAACGTACCCTACAAGAAGTGGAATTTTGTTCTCTAATTTACATAGACTGAACATGTGAGCAACGACGAAGGTTTAGAGAAAATGGAAAAAAAAAGGGACACTTATACTAAGCATCAGAGACAGTTGGCATTTCTAGGGCGCATAATAAAAAGAGAGGGCTTAGAAAATTTGACACTCACAGGGACAGATTGAAGGTAATTGAGACAGAAGAAATCAGCGCATAACTTACCTAGCGAGCTTGTGTGAAATGGTTGGCAGAACAGAGATTAGGGGAGATAGCAAAAAGACAAACTTTACTGAGTGCTACTGAAGGAGGTTAAGTTGTGGAGAAGGGGCACGACACATAGAAGAAGAAGAAGAAGAAGAAGAAGAAGAAGACGACGACGACGAAGAAGAAGGAGGAGGAGGTGGCGGAGGAGGATTTGGAGAAGAAGACGAAGAAGACGACGAAGAAGAAGAAGGAGGTGGAAGAGGAGGAGGAGACGAAGAAGACGAATGATGGTGATGATTATCTGTCTACCTTGAAAATCTGCTTTAAGAATTCTGAATTGGGCATACATACCAACGACTAGACTTACTGTTTACTCTGATTAACTTAGTATAGCACAAGGCTAAATACGAATGAGGATAGTGATTTTCCAAGCGTAGCTTAGATATGGCACAAGGCCGAAAGTAGGGGCACCCAGTGAGGATCGAACTCACTACTCAGTCGTAATTGTTCTAGCGAGACAAGCTTGCTAACCATTGCACCGCTTCGAGGTGTCCTAATAATTTTCCAAGCGTAGCTTAGATGTGGCACAAGGCCGAAAGTAGGGGCACCCAGTGAGGATCGAACTCATTACCCAGTCGTAATTGTTCTAGCAAGACAAGCTTGCTAACCATTACACCTCTTCGAGCTGCCCAAATACGAATGAGGATATGGTGGAGTGGCAATCATGAAAGAGAATGTCTACCCTTTAAAAAAAAAAAACTCAGTATTTTAAGAGCCTTGCTTTTACGTAACACCGGTAGAAAACTTGAAACTATCTCAACCACCAGGCAGATTCAAATTATAAGATTACTCGTTCGATACTAACGCCGCTTCGCTGAGGGAAAGACAATCAAAATTTCAAATTTAAATTGTTTGTCAATTTAAAATACTACATTTGTAAGAAAATATATTCAGTTTTAAAAAGAGGACCGCACATTTTCCTTGTGCTCTCAGAAACGAAAATTCGCCATCACAACACACGTCTTTTTTTTTTGGTTGTGTGTGTGTGTGTGTGCGTACATTTTTGGCTTTTTTCTTCTTTTTTTATCATTTCACCACGAGCAAGGCGATATATAAACCGGTCATGATAATATATCCATAGGGAGACATGACATGGTTAACGAGCTCAAAACTTCTCTTTCAAGACAGGGACTGGTATTCAGTAAATAAAAATGTCACGGAGGTTTGTTCTTTTTTTTTTCAATCATTTTACTCCAAGCAAGGCGATAATGCCACGAAGACGCAAGTAGTTACTGAGAGTGGAATAGGGTAAGAAGACTTTAGTATGAAGGAAGGACAATAAAAGAACGGAATTTGAGGAAGGCAGAAAATGGCGATTTACGTTGCATTTAAATTTTTGAAGATCGTAGGTGGCAGACAAACAAGAAATCAGAAGAGAATTTCCACAGATGAGAAGTGCGAGATAAGAAACTATTAGAATAGAACTTACGGTGACATCTAGCTATTTCAACAGTAAAACAGCGAGGCCTAGCAACGTATGCTTAAATTCATGCGGTCTAGATACCAAGGAGGAAAGCTCATTAGAGCAACCCCCATGAAAAAAATTATAGAAAAGACAGAGAAGATGGGGCACGTTACGACAGTGGGAAAGAGACTGAAGTCGAAATGCCAGGTCAGGACCGATAATATTACAGACCCTTGTTTGGAGTTTGTCGAGTTTGGGGTATGTGCACGTGACCGGATATGGCAGCAATATTCAATGCATGGACAAATAGTAGATTTATACGACACGGTGATCCCAGCTTTTAGCATCTAACCTAGAAATTTATTTACTTCATGTCAGTAGAAAATGTAAGACTAAAAAGACGCAATGAGTTACTACTCGGCCAGAGACGTGCTGATGGGGGGGGGCAAAAATGGTTCTCTATGGTGATTAAAGGATATCAGTTAAAGGCGTTACATTTACAAGCCATTGATTACCCTAGTTAACAACTTATTGGACTTCTTTTTCGAGAGTATCTGCCATTTTTACTTTGTTGGGGCTATTGAACTTACTATTAAGACAAGTGAATCGTTTTGCCATCAGCATAAATATCTAGTTGGAAATTGATATTTTAATTCAACTAAGTCGGAGAGTTTAAGGACACTATTCAGACTTCGCTCGCCCATTAAGGCCCTCCGTAGTCGAGAGGTCAAAGCACGTTAGAACAAATGACGAATTCCCCCTAGAGGAATGCAGGTTCGAATCCTGTCAAAGACTGCCTATTTTTCTAATAAGATTTCTGGAATATTTAGGCCGGTACGCAAAAATAAATACTGTTTAATAAATAAACGAAGGGTCTGCCCAAATTATTATCGTCATCTCTCTCTTTCTTTCTCTCTCTCTCTCTCTATCTATATATATATTACAAAGAATGTCTGTGTGATACTTTTTTACTTGAGATCCATCCAAACGATTTTGACCAAACTTGGTATATACATTGTGCAATGTAAGAGATAGGTTTTTAGCGTAAAAAATCGGTAATTTTTCAAGAATTAATTATCGATAAAACCGATCAAAATCGATAAATTTAACTTTTTTTCCTCCGATTTCGTTCAAACTCGGTATGTAGGTTACTTACATCATGAGGAGCTCAACGATGCCTCATTTTTTTATTCCTACGCCACCGCGTTTAGCGACAAACCGCGAAAAACTAAAAATCGATTTCAACACAAATCGACTTCAATAAATTTTAAACAAAAACTCCCTCAATTTTCAAGCAATCTAATATAAACTTCGTTCAATTGTAGCCAAGTTGATTGTTTAACAGTCGTTTAACATGATAATTGAGTACACACATATCGTGAAAACCCGTATAAATAGCGAAAATGGCGATTTTACTGGTTTCTTTCTTATTTTTCGTTGTTCTTTAAACCAATTTTCATCAAACATAACAATTGGACCCTGGTAGCACACTGACAAATTGAATTTTTAAAACTCCAAAATAACTGTAGTCTGAAATGGGTCTTCATGTTGCCTGTTTTACTCTTCATGTCCTCGGTTATTCTTCGATTGAATAAATACAGACTACTTTGTTATATCAGTAACTGCATTAACGAAAGTAATTTTTAAAGTAATTGAAGAAAATAGACTCTGCTATGTTGACCATGTTTGCCGTAGTTCTGAATATGGAATCCAGTGAAGTCCGTAATCTCTTCAATATCAGAGGTTGGCAGTGTAGATTTCGAGGGCTTTTAATTCTTTAAGTCTTCGATATTAGGTTGTCAGTGAAGATATTTGGGGAGAAAAACAAATGGCTGCGTTTTTATACACGTCGAATTGAATATTTTGAGCTTGATTGGTTAACCCTTCTTGGTGGACTATAAATGAGTCAGCTCAATTTGGCTAGCTCACTAGTACTAAAAAGTACCCAAAAATTCCAATATGCTACATATAAACATGATGCTGCTTTTGCTCCATTCTAATTTAACGCTTTTTCTGATCGACCAGCTGGGTGTGGCTGCTAGTAAGTAATAAACTGGACATTAACTTTGTGCCTATTTCTAGTCTATAAGATTCAAGATACCAATAGATAGATATGAATAGATTAATATTGATATACATAGGATAGATACAGACTGATACCAATGGACAGAAACAGAGTGAAATAATTTGTGATAAGATGCTAAAAATTGCTCACTGTAGGAAAGAGATAAAAAAGGTTATTCTTTTTATTTTTTCTTTATTTCACAAATATTCGAGGCGCATTCCATAAATTTTGAGACTTTTTCAGAGAGATATTTATTCATTTCAAAAAATGCAAAACTCTAATCTCCTTCAAATTGGGATCCTCTGACTTCATTGCACTTGTTGTAGCCTTCCAGTCCCTTCCTGGAGGCCTTATTTAAAGTCATCCAAAGGTGATGAGAGGCGTTCCCACTGCATGAATTGTCTCTAGCTCAAAGTGATGAGCCAGACACACATCTTCTTAATGTCTTCAAAACGACTGCATCTGAAGTTCTGCTTCTGCTTGGGGAACAACCAAAATTCGCTGGGAACGGGGTCTGGATTATAAGGAGGGTGAGGTATAGTTTTGATGCCTATCTCTGTCAGCACAGAACTTTACTGCACAGAGAACTTCCATATTGTCTATTGCTCAGGTAAAAAATTTTTTTTTTTTGATTTTTCATCATATTCCTCTGTATGAATAAAATACATCGAGCTCTCTTTTGTAGATGAGTTTTAATATTTTTTACATCACTAGGACCCACTTGGATTATACCCACGGATTTATTTTACCTTTACGATATATATATATATATATATATATATATATATATATATATATATAAGCAAGTGTAAATGGATATAAATCCGACAGAATGAAGAAAAAATTTTGAAAAACAAACAAAAATCCTTAAATGTAGTTAAATGAATGAAATGTCGACGTCTGACGTTTCGGTTTAATAAACCTTTTCAAGACAATATTCATTAAAATACAATTCAGTTCAGTATGACAAATACGATGGACATAAAAACATATATATATATAATATCCCTTTCTAATGCCTATATAAGAGGTGTATTGCAGAAGTTTTGAAACTTTTTAGGAGAGATATTTATTAATTTCAAAGAAAGAAAAACTCTAATCTCCTTCAAATTGGGATCCTCTGACTTCATTGCACTTGTTGTAGCCCTCCTCTTCGTGAAGGCCTTATTTGAAATCTTCCAAAGTTGAAGGTGTCCAGGACCCAGTCACAATCTCCTTCAACTTTCAATGTATTCAAGACGACTGCCTTTGACGTTCTCCTTCAGCTTTGAATTCACAAGTCTGGTCTTTAGGGAAGGTGAGGTACAGTTTTGATTCCCATTTCTGTCAACACTAAACTTTATAGTATAGTAAATTTCCAAATTGTCTTCACGTCATGACTTTCATTCTGCAAACTAATCAGTAGTAATAAGCAGTGTGTGTGTGTGTGTGTGTATGTGTGTGTGTGTGTTCTCACTAAATGTTACAAGCATATGTAAGTAACTCAGAGACAACTGTAGGCATACAAAATATAATTATCTCCCTTTGGTCGAGATGAAATCACGTGGGTTACGTGACGGCCACTTAGTGACCTCACTTCATAGAGTGACAAAAGTGGTTAGTCATTCATCTTCCAGGAGTGAAACCGAGCATTTGCATTTTCAGCACAGGCGAGGCCCTTGTTTCGCTCGGATGGAGGCTCGCCCAACCAGCTCTCACTTAAAGCCCATGCCACCATTTTCACTTGGGAATATATATTCCCTAGATATAGGATAAAACTCTCTCTGAAAGTCCTCGTGTTGAGAAAAACCTAGGTCTTTAAGTTCCACTATTTGTCATTTGGAATTCTAAAAACTTCTCCAGAAACATAAAAATCTCCTGCAGATGCAGTTCTTATAATTATATTATTATACGTAAAGCACTCTTTTCGTTATTTTTTTCAAACTGCTTGTTGTTGTATATGTGTTATATTTTCTGTACGTGGACATGTGTAAAATATATATATATATATATATATATATATATATATATATATATATATATAATTTTGTGCGGAACTTAGCTGTATAAAACTCTCTCTGGGAACAAAGTATGTTTATCATTCTTTTTCCTTTCAGCCATTCCGTTTCATTGGTGGAATAGCGTTATTATATCATGGATATCATAATACCCATAATGGGGGATATTCAAATGAGAGAATAAACCTTTCTTTTATCATAGTTCCTTATTATCTTATAAATAACTACATTGTTTCTTTTCAGGTAACCAGACATCTAACTGTCCTAAGTAGATTTCAAAAGTAACCAGTAACGACTTCTCTTGAAAATGGAAAAAAATTTGGTGTTATCACGTATCTGCAGAAAAAATGGGTTTAGCCCCCAAGTACATTCATACTGAGATTAGTGGGTGACGCTCTGGCTTTATCAACAGTGCAAAATGAGCAGCTGAATTTACAAGGGGAAGAGGGAGTCTTAAAGATGACCCAAGGTCTGGATGTCTGCAGCAGCCACCACTGAGGAAACCTTGATCGTGTTCACTTCATGGTGATGGGTGACAGGCGATTGACTATAAATCAAATAGCCAATGCTATTAGTATATTCCGTGAGATATTTGAATATATTCTGCACAATGACCTTTGCACGACGATGGTTTCTGCTCGATGGGTTCCAGGTCCTCACAGGAAAATCTGACATTGTTTAAGGCAGATCAAACTGGTTTTTTAAACGTTTCTTAACCCAAAATGTTTGACTTTCATACGTCAAATACGACAGGAGAGTCCACCATTATATATATATATATATATATATATATATATATATATATATATATATATATAATAAAAAGAAGAGAGAAACCGCAAATGTTTTTGGTAGTAATGTGGATTTTTTCAAAAATGTTTTCATATTATGCTTTATTTTCCATAATTTTGCTGCACGAGTTTCCGGTCTCACGACCTTCATCAGGAAAAGCGTGGAGATTTTCATATATTATTAAAAATAATTAATTTTTTCCTTTATGTTTTTCGATGTTAATTATTCTCGATATGGGACATTCTCTTTTTCGTGTGTTAGTGTCCCAAATGTCTTTCTTGAACTGGCAGTGAAAAGTTCTGCATAAAACAATTAAGAGTGGTCCGATAAATGGTGAAGTAGTTATCGGCATTCTTATCTTTTAATGACCCCTGTGTGTTCCTTGTGTTTCTGTCAGCATGCATGTATATATGTATATTCCCTCTTTATGCATACACACTGTCTTATTACGAGGAATTAGTAAACACATTTGTACACAACACACATACAGACACACATATACACACACAAACACACACACACTTCCTATGCTGTGTAGTGTTGGCTCGCGTTCCTGTTGTTTTCGCCAACATGTATATATATATATATATGTATATATATATATATATATATATATATATATATATACTCGAGATACACATACCGTCCTATTACAAGGAATCAGTACATAAACACACACACACAATATACATATATTTCCCAAGTTACAAGGAATCAGTATACACACACATTAGTTCTCGTTGGAACTACTATAACTCTTTATATATATATATATATATATATATATATATATATATATATATATATATATATATTTGTCGATATGGCAAACAAAAACTTACACACAGATAGATTCAGAATATACAGGAAACAACTAATATCCGCCAATTCATATAAAAACAAGAAAAACTTTCTTAGAAATTGCGTTGAGGAAAAAGTTATTCCTCAGTGCTCACACAAGCTCATCAAATCGTCGCACCATATATTCCCTCCTTATACCCATGAATTTTTGAAAAATTCAATACAGGAATTAGAAGAAGAAGCTATTCTTTACCATAAGGCATATATGACGGGAAGTCACTTACAAAAACACGAACGGAATGAAATAAAAAGATCAGTCAAATATAATAATAAGAAGAAAGTCCGTGTTTTACAAAACAAATTCAACAAACTTATTAATAATAGCAAATGGTCCAATATCGGCAGAAAAGACCTAATAACAAATTTATCCAAATTCCAACTATCGGATACACAGCTAGAAGCACTCAGCTTTAGTCAGAAATTTGCCACTGGATTACCGAAATATGATACCACGAATTACATAATCAAAAATCATCACCACAATGACTCCGATTTTACCAAAGGCTATATTCAGGGCCTAATCACAGCTACACACAAAAATACGAATGACGAAAGATACATCAACGCTTTGAAAGAATTAACTAACAAAAAAAACATATATATATATACTTCTGATAAAGGCGGGGGATGAGTAATTATGGATAAAGACATTTACCAACAGAAGATGAGAGAGCTCATTAATGATGATAACATCTATGAAAAAGTAAATGAAAACATAGCTATAAAAGAAACACAAAAGTTTACAAGCAACATTAAAAAACTACTAAAAAATGAAGACTTCTCCTGGTTAAAGCTCATTGAATACCATCCACAAACACCCATATTATATTGGATTACCAAAAACGCATAAACCGAACATACCAATGAGACCTATATTATCAGGGATAGGCAACGCTCCACATAAAATAGCCCGCAAACTAAGCAGAAGTTTAACTCCACTTCTCGGCACTATTAGTCCATCACACATAAAAAAAAATTCAGGCGACCTCTTAAACAAATTAAAAAACATAGACATTGAAAACAAATATATGACAAGTTTAGATATACAATCTCTTTATACAAACGTCCCCATAGATAAATGCTTAAATTTACTAAAAAAACACCTAACAAATGCAAAAATCAAATTACCTATATCTACACACAAAATTATAAAAATGTGCCAACTAATTACCAAGCTATGCTTCTTTACTTTTAATAACCAACATTACAGACAGAAATTTGGTTTGCCAATGGGATCTCCCCTCAGTGGCGTTCTTGCATGTCTATTTTTAGAATTTCTAGAAAGTGGCTCATTCAAAAATATTCTCCCTACAAACTATTCATATTTCAGATACATAGACGACTCATTAGTAATAATTCCAAAAAACACCAATTTAACGGATCTTCCCTCCAAACTTAACAACATTGAACCTACAATAAACTTCACTTTTGAAACTGAAACCAACTACACTCTTCCGTTCCTGGACATTTTGTTAATTAGAAATAATAACGAACTCAATTTTGACGTTTACAGAAAGGCTACAAACAAAAATGATCTGATCAGTTTCTACTCAAACCACTCTTCAAAAATTAAATCTGGAATTATTATAGGTTTCTATCTAAGAGCATTAAGAATCTGTAGTCCCCAATATTTATTTAAAGAAGAAACATACATAGAAAGCACATTCAAAAACATACAATATCCATATCATTTCATCCACAACGCAAGAAGAAAGGCATATAAAATATACAAACGAAACAAAACTAATAACATAATCAGCAATAATAAATCACATGAAAACAGATACATAATACTACCGACCAATTCTGTCACGTCCACTATCCAGAATAACCTATCCCATCTAAATAATCTTGAAATTGTCACAAACACTTCCAAAACCATGATAGATATACTAAGATCTTCAAACATTAATAGCACTAATATTTCTGAAGCAGGCATTTTTAAAATAAATTGCCAAAACTGTTCCTCCCAATATATTGGAGAAACAAGTAGAAGTTTGAAAAGACGCATTTATGAGCACAAAAGAGATCTCACAAAAAACAACTTAGCTAATGCACTAGTCATACATAGAAATAAATTCAATACTCGTTCGGAAAACCTTCGGTGTCTTGATTTTCAAATAATCAAACCAATGCCAAAGTGGAAAAAAAGGTATATAAAAAAAATAACCAAGAACATGTACGTTAGCCAAAAATAATCGTCTAGCATGCAAGTCCAAAGTCCAAAGAAAAAAACCCCGATACGAGTAGGCAAAATAACTAATTAAAATAAAGCAGACCTAGTTAAACCTAGAGAGCCAGACAAACCTACCACGGTTTCATCTTAGCGGATCGTCAGGGAAGCCAGCCTTTTTGACAATCCGCTAAGGTGAAACCGTGGTAGGTTTGTCTGGTTCTCTAGGGTTAACTATATATATATATATATATATATATATATATATATATATATATATATATATACTGATGAGCTGTGATACAGCGAAATAGGCTGTCTGTGGATGACAATATATATGATTCTGAAAAATTTATTTCCGGGGAGGAAGTGTGGGTTTGTAAACAGTGACTATTACGGCTAATAATGCAAGACTCTTCGGTAAATCGAATCGTCGCTGTGTGCTTATGCAAAAATAAATACGCTTAAATACACCTTCGTCCCTGCTATGTGCCAACGGCTTAGTGGTAGAATTCCCGACAGACGCCAATTCAGTCGAGTTTCGATCCTAGCTAGAGGCAACCGGACGTTTAGCCATACTGCTAAGCTGTGATACAATACAGCGAAACACTCTGTCTGCGGATGACTATATATATATATGAGATAACGATATATATTTCTATATATCATGAACAATATTGGGAAAATGTATGACAAAGTGGAAAAGTTTACTCGTTTCGTCCTTCAAGACTTCATCGGACTAAATCTGTACGACTGCACGTGCGCACGAATGAAGGGTGCTGGGGATTTTAGAAGCTTTTAGAATTTTTTTTTTTAATGTTCTTTTTTTTGGGGGTTATTTCTCATTGGTCAGACACGTGTCAGGTGCATTAAAACCGTAGATGATTCTATGTGTATTTTGATTTGTGAAGATTCTTCTAAGTGGGCATTGGATGGTAAAGTGAACTCGTAATTGTGTATGTGTGTCTGTCTAGTGGGAGTTCTAATATCTTCACCTTGTTGCGGTCAGCCAGCGCAGCGGGGTGTTACATCATTCTAATTTATGACTGACCTCTTTAAGCATGTACACTCCTGATCAAAAATTTAAGACCACTTGAAAATCTTTTTAAAAAGACTGTTTTTCATGAAAAAATTTTAAACATTTCTTACTTAAGGTTACTAATTTTATAATCAAAAAGGTTATGTAGATAAAAAGTTATAATCCGAACATTTTATTGAGAAATTGTCATTTTTATAAAATGAGGCGTTTTACACTTTATCAAAATTATAAGACCAGAGACAAAAATTCTACGAAATTGTACGAAAAGTGTACGAAAACAGTCAACAACCAAATTTTATAATGAGTTCTACCGCAACTGGTTTTGATGACTTCAAAAATTCTTTGGGGCATGCTAGAAATTAGTGTTTCCATTAATCTGCGAGGAATATTGCTCCAGCTTCTGAAGATAGCTTCATGAAGTTCATTTTTTGTTGAATATTGTTTGCCATTTCGATAAACATTTCTTGCCATCCATGCCCAAACATTTTCAGTTGGGTTCAAGGCATGCAGGATGTCTCAAGAGATGGACCCCATTTTCTTGTAGAAAGGTCAAGGTCCGGGATGCAGCGTGAATTGCAGCATTATCCTGTTGGAATAACCATCCACCCCCACACAAACGACGGCCCTCCGTCACCAACGATGCTTTTTGTGACATGCTAACATAACCAACCACTGTCTGACGACCCTGCACCCACCTGGAGCTCCATCGTCCCTCTGTAAGAAAAGGCACCCCATACCATTAGGGACCATCCACCATTATGGCGTGTGGAGAAAATTGCAAGAGGCATATTTTTGTCATGCCAATATCGTTGGAAGCCATCAGGACCATCTAGATTGTATTTTTTTTCTCATCAGAAAACAGGATTTTCTTCCACTTCTCAATGTCCCATGTTTGGTATTCACAACCAAACCTTAAACGGTTCACTTTGTGACGTGGATGTAACCGAGGAATTTGTTTGCGCTTTTTATTTAATATGCCTTTTTGTCGTAAATGTCGTCCGATGGTTACTGGACTGCAATCAGCATCTGTGGCTGCCTTAATTTGACTAGAAGAAAGTCCACTGGCTTTCACAACAACCCGACTTATTCTCCTGCTCAATCCCGGAGAAATATTTTGGGGCCTACCAGTAGACTTTGCGTTTCCATAATTCGCACTGTCCTTTAGAAAGTTGCAAATCACAGTTTTACTGCGATTTACCTTAGCTGCGATCGTCCGCTGTGACAAACCTTGATTATGGAAATCTAGAATTCGAGCACGCTCAACTTCGGTAAGTTTGCTTGCTTTAGACATGGTGACACATTTACGCAGTGATTGCTAATCTCTAACTGAATTAAAAACATTGGAATTACCCTAGATCTAACAATTTATACCCCCTGGTCTTATAATTTTGATCAAGTGTAAAACGCCTCATTTTATAAAAATGTCTATTTCTGAATAAATTGATCGGATAACTTTTTGTCTACATAACCTTTTAGATTATAGAATTAGTAACCTTAAGTAAGAAAAAGTTTATAATGTATCCATGAAAATTAGTTTTTTTTAAAAAAATTCAAATGGTCTTAAATTTTTGATCAGGAGTGTATTCTTTGTATTAGATATAAGTTAGATTCTTTAAGAATGGATTCAAAGAAAGTTGGCGATGTAATGTAATGTTTTAGGCGTTTGTTTATAGCTAGTAATAATGTTATTATTAAGTTTTCAATGTATTTTCTCCTTAAAGAATTATGTTCTTTTTTAATTAGGGTGGCATTAGTGAAATCAAAGTTATGCCCAGCATCAGATCTTTTGTCCAAACGCAAGTCCCTCTTGTGTTCATTGATGCGGGTTTTTAGATCGCATGATGTCTCCCCACATAAACATTTTTGCATTGTAAATTATTTATTTGATAAATACTGCCATCTGTATATTGGTGTTGGGTTTATTTTTCTTCCTAATTATATCTCCGATTGTCTTGGAGGTGTTGATAACGTTCTTAGTATTAGGGATGACTAATTTGTTTGCGATTTTAGTAGATATAGTGTTGGAGAGCAGGATTATGAATTTTGTATAATTTTTGTCTGTTTTTTTAGCTTTATGGATTTTGTAAGCTCGTGTTTTAGTGTTGAGGATAAAATGATGTAGGTAGTGGAAAAGTTTGAAAGTTTTTCAATATATTTCTCTTCTTCATTTAGGTATGCCAGGCTACATATAGGTAGAATCCTATAATTAATCTAGTTTTTTTTTGGTTTTTTGTTTGGTCATGGTGGGAATAGAAGTTGATTAGATCGTTTTTGTTTGTGGGTTTACGATAAACTTTAAAATCCAATTTCTCATTGTTGCGTATTAATAAGATGTCGAGAAAAGTTAGAAAATTGTTTATTTCAAATTCGTGTGTGATGTCAATGGTAGGTTTAACCTTATTGATTTTCATTATTTTGTCTTATGGGTTTGTATCTTGAGGATATAAGTCATCTATATATCCTAGGTAAGTAGAGTTATTTGGTATGATATGTCTAAATGGACCGGATTCTAAGAATTCTAGAAAAAGCAAACAGAATACCCGTTATAGGTGACTCCATAGGTAAGCCAAATTTTTTGCTTGTGGAGAATATTGTTGAAAGAGAAGTAGTGATTAGTGATTAGTTTGCATATTTTTATAATTTTGCTGAAGCGTAGAGGAAGCTTTTCTTGGGGCTTTTTGAGCTGGTTTCATAGCATTCCGTGATGGGTATGTTAGTGTATATTGATTTGATATCTAAGCTCTTCATAACCATGTTTTCCATATTTATTTTTCCTGTTCTCTGGATTAAGTCACCAGAGTGTTTGATATGTGTTGTGTTGATGGTTACGAGGAACGGAGTTAGTACTTTTGCAATGGCCCTAGCTAACTTGTGGGGTGTACTGTTGATACCGAAAACAATGGGTCTGACGGCTAATTCGAGTTTGTGTGTTTTGTGTAAGCCGTATAGTGTGGGTGTGGTAGCTTGGTATTCTATTAATCTGGTTCAGGACTTGTTTCCATTTTTTTTTTTTAATAATTTCTTAACTCTTTTGTTGACCCTTTGTTTGTCTGCATTTATTGTTTGTTCATTGGTTTTGGCGTAGGTGTTGTTATTATTTAGGAAGGATTCTAATTTTTCAATGTAGACGTTGGTGTCCATTATAAATATTCTACATACTTTGTCGGGTGGGCTTATAATGATGTTTTTGTTCGTGGATAAGTTTTTAGTGCCCGTAAGTATCTCCTGGGTAGCATAATTTCATCGGTGTCTGTGAGAGCGGCTGCTAATATACTTTTTACGAAACCTTTTTCAAATTCGGTGTGGTTGAATGTATGTTTTTTTTTTTTTTTTTTTTTTTGGCTAAGATTGTGACAGTGTCATCTTTCTTTAAACCAGTGGGAAATTTCAGGCCAAAACTTAAAGTCTACGTTTCAGTGACAGAAATTTTGAATTTGGAGATGTTATCGATAAGATTCGGATTACTGATCTCTTTCCATCTGCTGTTGGTGCATAGGTCGTGAATTCTCTGTTTTTTTACTGATTTAACTGTTTCTGTGTGATACTGCTCGTCGCAAGATTTCGGTTTCGGATTTAGAAAGTATATTTTCAGTGCGTAACACTTTTCCAATTGATGTGGCCTTGTCATTGGTGAGCTTTTCTTGATGTTTCAGTTTCTCTGCGTATCTAAGGAGGAAGTGTTTAGGGAATATATCTTTTGTACAATTCAGTACTTTAAAAGTGCTACTTGGAATGACTTTTTCCTCATTGCAGCTGAGTAAGAAATTCTTTCTGTTTTGTATGGAGTAACCCGATAGGAGATTTTTTTTTGTATGTGAAAATACATTAACATGTTAGATTAATATACGTTTCGTATTTGTTCTTGATTTTACCATTCTGTCGGATTCCAATCCATATTTGATCTGCATTTGATCTTAAACTCATTTTTTCCTGAACATGGAAGCTAATTCAAAGCGACAGCAACAACATTATATTTCTCCTCTGATAAAAGCAATCTAGAGGTTATCAATAAAATTAGCCTGTTTACATCCAGTCTTACACTAACCACCTAACCTACATAAATAAGCAATGTCACATGCCTTAAATATATCTTAGTATCAGATCTAAATAAAAGAAACTGAGAAGAGCAGGAGTCTCCTTTTCCAATTTTCTTTAATCCCCCAGTGACCTACATACACAAATCGTGATACGTACAATCTACTAAAACAGTAGTACCACTTAGTCTGAAGATCCACTATTCTCAATAAAGCTGAATCTTGAGTCGTACAACTTTCAGCATATCAACCTTTTCCTTTGTGATATTCTCAATCTTGAGCGAGTGAATCGCAAAAGTTCTTAAGAGCGCCTGAAATTTCAGTATTAACAAATTCTTCCTGGGTATGACGATAAACTACATCCGCGTCCGGGGTAAGACGATAAACTACATCCAACAGCAAGGCCTCTGATCAGGGGGTTTTGAACCACCTCTATATTGCTGGTGTTCCCAGGTCCACCCTGGCCTAGGCTAGTAGCACCTGTTAGGGTCCCAGCTATGGGTAAATAGTTAACCCCCAAACCGGGGTCAAAACACTATGAAAGCGTAAAAATAGGTTTCAACACCCGAAATACTTTGTGAAAAAAATATCAGCAATACATTTTTGAAAAAAAAATATTACCAGCAATACATTTTTGAAAAAATATTACCAGCAATACATTTTTGAAAAAATATTACCAGCATTACATTTTTGAAAAAATATTACCAGCAATACATTTTTGAAAAAATATTACCAGCAAATAATTTTTTTTTTAAATATTACCAGCAATACATTTTTGAAAAAAAAATATTACCAGCAATACATTTTTGAAAAAAAAATATTACCAGCAATACATTTTTGAAAAAATATTACCAGCAATACATTTTTGAAAAAAATATTACCAGCAATACATTTTTGAAGAAAAATATTACCAGCAATATATTTTTGAAGAAAAAAAATATTACGAGCGATACATATTTGAAGAAAAAAATATTATCAGAAATAGATTTTTGGAAAAAATATTACCAACAATAAAGATTTTGTCGGCATTAATTAACCTATTGAGGTTGATATGCCGTAGGACAAAACAAATCAAACCAAACTATTAACACAATCCTAAAATATAAAGGCTTACGGCCACATCACGTTAAAACACCCGTACCATTAGCGAAGTTACGCAACGTCGATCCTCGTCCGATGGGTGACCGTTTAGGAATACCTGGTGCTTTAGGCTCGAATCTGAAGATAGTGTAATGGATAATGGCCTGGAATTGTTAATCGGAGAACTGAGGTCCAATTCCAGTTGTGTTCACTTACGCGTAAGTACCCTTGGGAAAGATATGAATCAACCTCTTTTCCCCCAGCTATGGATTAATTAGTAAGACTTGTATCATTAAACCATTATTATCTCTAAAAATAAAAACAGAATTGCGTACGAAATGTTCAGATTTTGGCATTAAATAACCCATAGAGGTGTTGATATGCCGCTAAACAAAATCAACCAACTTATACACTATATTGAATCCATTGCTAGGTCAGCTGGTAAGGAAATTGGTTGACTTTGTCATGCGAGACATTTTTATCTCTAGAATCTATCGCACATATCTATAAGTCTACGATTCATCCATGCTTAGAATATTGCTGCCAAATATGGTACGGTGCCCATGCTATTCACCTTGAGCTCCTTGATAAAATCCAAAAGATGGATCAGCAATATTATTGATCCTGATCTGGTGGCTCGGCTTCAGTCGCTTTCCCACCGCCGTAAGGTTGCTTTTCTGTGTCTTTTCTATAAAATCTTTCTTGATAATTGTTCGGATGAGCTCTTTGCTATGGAGCCTAGACGTTTTGAATTTAAGCTAAATTTTCAGTTGAGGTGGCGAGATGTAACCATGAATCCTATTCTAACAGTTTATTTTCAAGCACTTCTCGCTAGCGAAACTCCGTTCTGGTTCCATGCTTTCCAGCCAACTTTAATCTCCAAAAGTTTAAATGCAATGTCAATCGCTATTTACTGTCCTCCTAATAACTCTTCGCTTCCCGCTCATTATTAATTTTTTTTTCTTAATTTTTCCACACCTAGTAACCCCTTGTGCCTTAATGGCTTTACTGCCTTGGATGTGGTGATAGCGATTTAAAAAAAAAACACTAAAATATAAAAGAAGAAATAAAAACATATCAAAAATCTTCCTGAGCATATACTGAATTCAGAAGACCATCGAATCTCAAAGACCTGTCTGTTAGACAAGCTATTCTTCGGCCAATGCAATGCCAATGACGCCGCCATGACATATAATTCTCTTTATTAAAAAAGTGAACACCTATTAATGTGGAGGAAACCTAAAAGGCCATTAAGTAATCTTTCCTTAAAAAAGAGTCTGTATATATGCAACAGTATCGTCATTTGATTTTAGAATTTTACAATATTTATAAAAATATATATATTGTATACAGTACATACATAATTACACATATACATACATACACACAAATAGTTTTATGTATACATACTGTATATGTATCGTATGTATTAACTCGCACAATCACTCATACTCACTAGAAAAAAATTCACTGTTAATAACTCATTCTCGAATTGCCCCCACTTAAAACTCAAATTGCCCTCCTGTGTGGCGTGCGCCCCACGTTGGGAACCTCTGATCTAAAGATACAAGCTTGCTAACCATTACGCCACGTCAAAGTTGCCCAAACCTTGCCTCACGTGAATAACGACAATCTATAATAATAAGGCGCAGTGTATATGTCCGTCCGTCCGTTTTTCGACTTCGGGATTTATGTCTATGTGTCGAATAAACACAGAGGCGCATGCGCCATACACACTCTTGCTGATTGATTCTTCTTCTTCTCCTCCTCCTATTTCTCCTCCTCCCCCTACTACTACTACTACCACTACTACTATTGCTACTAGAACAATAACAACAAGCAATGTACGTATGTCCATCCGTTTTCCAATCTCTGGATTTACGCTTGAGCTTCGAATAAATAGAAGTATTTATATTCATCAATTATTTGCAACATTATTATTTTTTTACAGGCCTAAAGTCTGCCCGAAGAATTTTTCTATAAATTAATCTTATTCTTCTGTCTATATCTAATAATAAAGCGCAGTGTACGTTTGTCCGTCCGTCTGTCCATTTTTCAGTCACGCCGAATCACAAAATCTTTTAAGAATTACTTTATGTGAAGGGATCATAAAGATTTTAGAAGAAAATGAAAATTACGCACAAAATAAATATAAGTAAACTATAGAGATCGGTTGTGCATACGAGGAAAGATTATGTCCAATAAAGGTAAAATAATTTTATTATTTCTAAATTCTTATAACTTTTACGTACATACGATGCTAAAGGTAGAAGGGACAAAAGCCCTTCGCAGGAGCTAGCCTAAAGGCCGTCCGAAGGGCGGCTTCTAGGCTAGTAAGAAATAGATTGTCAAATGAACATTTCTGAGTTCTCCGTTTCATTTCTTTCGGTTTGGCATAAGAAGTTATGGGGGTCTACTTTTAAGGACTCTATATATATTTAACAGTTGTGCATAACTTAACTCTGACCAAGTGTTACTGGCTCAACATTATCATATTAAGGAATTAGTATCACTGTTTTTATAACCAGCTGTGATCTTCATCTCTTAATTCATCTAATATGTGTGTGCGCGCGCACAATCTCGCGTACGCACTTTCTCGAGTCTCTACGTAGATTCATACAAAAACTCATTGACGTAAGTTTACGGGAACACACGTTGCAACGAAGCGTTTCTACTTTAATTTACGACTGAGTTCGAAACAATTTCTTTTTGTCTGATTACCACATGTTACCAGAATTTATGCTTACTGGCTGGTACTTGTGTGCCACTTATATCAATTCCTTCTTTCATTCTGTAATTAATATTCAAATACAACTTACATAACATAACAAAAAGAAAAGTTTAGCTCAAGATTATATCGCAGTAAATATTTTTTTATTTCTTTTATTTTTTTCTTTGTTCGTCATTTTCCGCCATTTTTAAAACTTTATTTGTTTATTCCTCTCTCTCTCTCTCTCTCTCTCTCTCTCTCTCTCTCTCTCTCTCTCTCTCTCTCTCTCTCTAAAATGTCTCTTGACAATATTAAACATTCTCTAACCTATTCAAAATAAATAAAATATGAGTCTGTCTTGAGGGTAGATCGTGGCGTATTTTCTATGGCGGACATAAGTTGGTTTTTGAATCCCAGCAAAAGCCTGGATTATAAATGCACATTTTTATTATTTTTTTATGTAGGAATTTCAGAATTCATTTATCCCTTCATTTCTAACTTTAAACTGTACCAAGTTAAACTTTGCCAATATCAAAACAAATAAAGAAAGAGAAAGTAAAAGGTTTTTCATTAATAGTTTTGTTTATAATCATTTTTGTCCAACTTCTGACTTATTTTAAATATTTACTATTGTCACATGCGATAATAAATTTTTGCATATTTTTCTATGTGTGAATGAGTGCTGCGTATGTATAAGAAAGTGTGTGGGTCTGTGTTACTGCGTGAGTGAGATAGATAGATAGATAGATAGATAGATAGATAGATAGATAGATAGATAGATAGATAGATAGACTGATATCATGTGATTTATTTACATTATTCGGATTATTGTCCTCATCTTTGTTGCCATATTTTATCACAACGTTTCGGCCGATGTACGCTCCGGCTTTCTTCAGGTGGTTGATAAATCCTTCAGACATGAATTCGATGTAGTCAAGGCTCGCCACGTACAAAGATTAAATAGATTGAAAGATCAGATAAAATGTATTGTTGGTCATTTTACTATAAAATGTATTGTTGATAATTCTAATACAAAATAGGTATTGACGGTCATTTTAGTATAAAATAGATATTGTTAGTCATTATAGACAATTGCAGTTGGTGGACGTTATTGGTTGATTTTGTTTAACGGCATATCAAACTCTATAATTTATTTGATGCCGAAATCTAAATATTTAGAAACAGTTGTATGCCTTCGACTACAGATAAAATGTATTGTTGATAGTTCTAATATAAAATAGGTATTGATGTTCATTTTAGTGTAAAATACATATTGTAGGTCATTTTACTATAAATAGGTACTGTTGGTAAATTTTTCATATAAAAAATATTTTTATACTTTCATAGTATATTGTTTCGGGATCCACTATTTGCCCATAGTTGGAACCCTAACAGGTGCTACCACCCCGGTTCAGGGCGAACCTGGGAACAACAACAATTAAAAGGTGGTCCCACGCTCCTCAAACCCTCTAATCACCCGATCAGGAGCCTTGATGTCGGATGTAGTTTATCGTCATAACCAGGAATTAGTATCTCGATTGTATTTATATTTTCTTAACTAAGCTTTCATTAATAATCAAGATACAGCTTTTAAGAATCGCACATATAATGTTCATGTGTGTACAAACGGTCAATGATATGAGAAAGTATAATACTGTGATATCGAAAAATCTCACTTATCGTTTTGATCTATTGGTGATGGTCTAAGACTCAACACGGAGGCCTACATTAAGTGCCTTGAGGAGGTAGTGCTACCTTGAATCAAGAGGGTGGCTGCTGGATGACTTTATGTCTCGCAACAGGAATCTGCACCATGCCACACATGCAAGAGAACCCAGCCATGGCCGTCAGACAATTTCTGCAACCACATCACTAACTCCCAAGAGTGCAACACCCTGGATTATTATGTGTGGGGCGCAGTTGAGCGAGATACCAACTAGACTCCTTGTAACACCAAAGATGAACTGAAGGCAAGGATTATGGCAGCATTCACCAACTTAAACTTAAAGAGACCGCCCAGAAGAGTTGTAGGAGATTCTGAAGTCGTTTAGAGGCCGTGGTTGAAGACAATGTCGATTTTATTCATGAATTTACTCTTTAGTATTTCAAGATATTGTTTGTGTAATTTTTGGTAAATTAATCTGTTAAAATGAGATGTTAATGTTATTTTTGTTTTTGCGTAATTTCGACGAGAATTTATTCATCGCACCTTGTACAGCTTCTAGATCATGAAATGTATTATTGATAATTTTATGATAAAAATGTACGTTTATATTTTTTAGTGTTGCATTGATTGTCATGTTGCTATAACGTTGTATTGTTGCTCATTTTATTATAAAAATGTACTGTTGATTTTTTTATGGCGGGGGGGTCACTATTTACCCAAATCTGGGACCCTAACAGATGCTACCACCCAGGGTCAGGATGGAGCTGGGAACAACAGCAGTTAAAAGGTGTTTCCACGCTCCTCAAAAAATACAATCTCCTGATCAGACGCCTTGCAACCGGATGCAGTTTATTGCGATACCCAGGACGCTCATCCCATGAAACAGCGCATCACATGGAAGAGGAGCCCAGATAATGTGACGAAAAAGGCTATTGACTTCAACATCTCTTGGATTAGGCATTTTGTGACGGATGTCAGAGTGTACAACACCTGCTTTAAATCAGATCTCAGACTACTTGTAAACCAAAGTGGCAGCACTAGCGAACAAAATATCTATATTACACATGGGATAATCACGGTGAACTGGCCAGTTCAGCCAGATGATTCCATGTGAAAGGTACCTGGCTCATTAGGATATATATATACATATATATAATGTCATCCACAGACAGACTGTTTCGCTGTTTACAGCTCATCAGTGCGGCTAGACAACCGGTTGCCTCTAGCTAGGATCGAAACCCGACTGAATTGGTCGGAGCTTCTGACCACTAAGCCGTCGGCGCACGGTAGGAATGGAGTTAGATTTTTAGCGTATTTATTTTTGTAAACATGCCCAGTGACTGACAGTGATTCAATTCGCTTACGCGAAGAGTCTCGCTATATTAGCTATAATAGTCACTGTTTACCAACCCACACCTCATTCCCAGAGTGCTCAACTGAAATCAAATTCAGGAGCTAATATATATATATATATATATATGTGTGTGTGTGTGTGTGTGTGTGTGTGTGTGTGTGTGTGTGTGTGTTGTGCGCGCGCGCGCGACTACGCGTGTGTGTGTGTAGAACCTTCAATTGATCTGACGTGCTATACCACTCATCTACAGAGAAAGTGTCCGGTTAGCAATATATATATATATATATATATATATATATATATATATATATATAATATTAATGTATATATAATATTAATGTATATTTGGGCAGAAACCTTTCTTTCAAACATCATTCATTATATACAGCCGACAAGGAAGATTTAATGAATTTTTTATTAAGTTTTTCCAGTATTCATATGTTTTTCCGTTTTTCAAAACAACCTTGAAAATGGCTATAGAAGTGGCCGAAAGCGCTTCGAACAATAAAAATTATGTAAATATTTTGTACTCTCTTACGCCTACAAAAAATTAATTAAATCTTCTTTGACAACCGTATCTAATGATATATATATATATATATATATATATATATATATATATATATATATATATATATACCGAGTGTAACAGTAAAATTGTCCATTCCACAAAATGTTTAATATATAAAATACCTCTAAACTAATTGAGTTTCTTTTTTCCAGGTTTTCAGATAAGACGTTTAACCATCTTGATACAATTTTTCGTAAGAATCACTGATAAAACCCTTTGAGTTATTTAGTTAAAAAAGGAACAGATTAAAATCGTTTTGTGTCAACCCCACTGTTCCCAAATGAGCAATGGTGAGAGGAAAGAGATCATTCAGGCCTTCATCTTCAAAGTCCATTCAAGAACCATCAAGATGACGGTGAATAAGTTTAAAAAAGAATGAACAATAGAGAGAAAAACTGGATCAGGAGATCACAACAGGAAGAGGGATCATCATTACAACTTAGAGCTAAAGAGATCAATTTGAAAAGATCCTATACATAAGACTTTTGGCACGTGAGAGAGGAGTTACAACTATGACAATCCATAGAGCAGTGAAAAAGACTTGAAAATGAAATCGTACGTGAAATGTGTGAGACAACGTGTTACTCCAGAACAGAAAGTTAGAAGCTTAGAGAGGACGAAGATCATCTTGAATGTTGGAAAATGATTCTGGAATAATATATATATATATATATATATATATATATATATATATATATATATATGAACTTTATTTCCTTCCTTCATTTGCTTCGGATCCTTAGCTATGATTAATTATTGATGAACATGTCATTTTCGTTTATGATCGATTTCATCACGAATTTTCCGTCAAGCTTGGAGAGTAATTATACATTCTTATTGTTCAAAGTAGAGTCCAGTAGTGTTATAAATAACTCGGAAAATTCCAATAAGATATCTTTAATCATTTCTAAGATGCAACGGTTTAAAGAATTAATCTAACAACTGGATAATTTTGTTGTTACACAATTTGTAAAATTTTGCTGTTACACGTTGTATATATATATATATATATATATATATATATATATATATATATATATATATATATATATATATATATATATATATATATATATATATATATATATATATATCTTTTGTATAGTATATGCAGGAAGTGTAACTGATATTGGCGCGTAAAGTAGAACTGACGAGCGTAGTTCAAATTCCGGGCTCTTTAGTTGTGCTATCAGGAATCTGCCTCTTTTCTTCCCCTCCCCACGCAGCTATGGGTTAAATAACACTAGGCTCTCTAGACAACAACCCGTCTTAGACGAAAAATATTTTAATTCCAACCCGTGGAAAAGGCAACAGGAAACCACTCTCGTTATCCTTTTCAACAATGCATGGTAATTCACTGACAATAAAGAAAAGGCGAGTAATGATTTCCTACATTCTGAAAGGATATAGTATTAAAAAGAAAATTAAAAAAAATCTCTTTACCGATCTATATATCTATCTATTTCTCTATCTTTGTGTATAATAATTAAATTAAAAATGTATGCGCATGCGCGTTTATTTTGACTCATACTGTAACTTCTAAATGTCAAATGCGATTGATAATTTGTCCACTTCACCAAATCGAAATTCTTCGTCCAATTTCGAAGACCGTATTTTACTGACGGATATGACTAACCTGCGATCGACTGACTGATTTAGGGAATAAAGAACACCAAAGTCGACAGGTGTGATCTTACGGCGATTTTCTCAGCCGCTTTGATGCGGCACAGTGTCGGAAGCATGGGCTCCCAGTGAGGATCGAACTCACTACTCAGACATAATTTATCTAGTGGGACAAGTTGCTAACCATTACACCACGTCGAAGTGCCCAATGGGTGTAATGTTAGGAACAGTGGGATTTCAATAAACACGACCTTTGAAAGGATATTTTATTATGCAGAATTTTTTCTTAATGAAAAGAAACAGAATTTATTTTGAAAAAAAAGGGGTCACATAAAGTAATTTTTGTGTTTTTTTTTGTGGGGGGGTGGTTAAGGAGGTCATCCTTAAAAACAAAATACGATAGAAATATTTTATGTGATCCCTGATTATTACACATAATACAAATAAAAAAAAAATGCCGTCTTTGCATGCAAATGGCAAACAGAAAGTGCAAATTAATAGTGAATTATTTTTCTATAGAAGGAATCAATATTTCGCCTCCACTTGAAACATCTATAAATTCACAGATTCACCGGCTTTTAATTCGTGTTTCTTTCTTTGCGGCTTTTTTGTTGACATTTCCACCTGTTCAGAAGATTTACAACAGAAAATAATAACACCTTATTTGTCGATAACATTTTCTTAAGAACATTTAATTATTGAATAAATATGCCATATACACACTCTTTCTTTCACTTTTTCTTCTTTTTCTTTGCTCCTTTTCTATCTCTCTCTCTCTCTCTCTCTCTCTCTATCTATCTATCTATCTATCTATCTCTCTCTCTCTGTCTCTCATTCAAAGACAACAAGAAAAGCCTATAACCTAACCAGTTTTTTTTTTCAAATATATCGCATCGCAATTAATCCGCATTTCACCTAAATATTCTGAATGATTTGTATTGACCGTTCACTTGCAACTTTAAAAATCTGAACCAAAGTGTATATAATGCGGACAGCGTTTTTCAAACTCTGTTTTCACAGACGGTTTTGAAAGATACCCAAACTTATCTTAGTGTTCCCTTCACGAAAATATACAGCGATGAAATTCTACCTTTGTTCTCTACCGCTCTGTCTTCTTTCAGTCTTCGCCCTATTTCCAGGTGGCGATGGACAATTCCAGGCAGTTCACCGTTTACCTGTAAACAGATTTCACGATCCAAAACAATTCCAGCTGTCTCAACCGAGAATTGGTCAGAGACCTCAGATGCCTAACCAGAGACCTATGCAGAGACTTCAGATGCCTAACCAGGGACCGATGCAGAGACCTCAGATGCCTAACCAGAGACCTATGCAGAGACCTCAGATGCCTAACCAGGGACCTATGCATAGACCTCTGATGCCTAAGACGAGACTTATGCTGAGGCCTAACCAGATGCCTATGTCAAGACCTAACCAGAAACCTATGCTAAGATCTATGCTAAGACCTAACCAGATGCCTAACCAGATGCCTAACCAGATGCCTAACCAGATACCTAAGCAGAGACCTATGCCAAGACCTAACCAGATGCCTAACCAGAGACCTATCCCAAGACCTAACCAGATGCCTAACCAGAGACCTATGCAAAGATCTGTTCAGACAGATTTCTATAGACCTGGAATTCAAAATAACCAAGGAAAGTGTCTATTAAAAGGGCACTTGTACAATATCGGCACCAAGATGATCTCAGATTGCCAACTATGTACATGTCTTCAAGGTGATGAAGTACAGTGTATTCCTCTGAACTGCAAGCATTGTAATATGTATCCTACACTTCGCTCAAATCCATGTTGTATTCAAAGATGCTCGCTTATAGGAATGCCAGGTAAGACAACAGAAAAAAAGCTATCCACCATTTTTTATGCGTTCAAAATTAAACTCTCTTTAACAGTTTTATAACTTTTACATAATTATTATTATATATTTCTTAATTTTATTGTCCGGCTTGGATTTTAGATGAACATATCAAGAAAAACAATGAACAAAAAATATAATACACAAACTGAAGTAGTCTGTATTCTTATTCTATTATTTTTACTAGAATTTCCATCATTTCGGTCGATACGTCCTCCAATTTTCCACATACGGTCAAATTATGAAATGATGTACTTTCATTATTCCCGTAATTATTTCTATATACATTTTCATTGGTGCTGTTTCGACTACAACATTTCGACTGATGCTTTCTGTTGTCATTCTAGTTTAGCAACATGTCCTGGGTTTATTTTTAGTACTATTGTTCACTCAATACAAGTACCAAGAGTCATAACGTTTCGTCGGGTGTATATTGATCTGGGTAACTGTTGTAGCATATATATGAACGATAATGGGTATGTCACTGTTCACATAATTACAGTAGTAAATACTGTATGTTGGTCTGCAGTTAGAGATTCGTCTCCAGCTGTGCTGGTCGAACTCTCCGCCTCCGGGCAGAGAGGATCTCCAGACGAGGCTATATCGAAAGGCAATATCTTATCTAGTTTTATACGGGGTCTACAGGGAATTTTTGGCCGAGCCTACGGGCTCGGATACCCATCATTAAATTCGGCTTTGTGCTACATCTGACCGCGTGAGGTGGTTGGTATATATCCTGCAGTTGGAGATTCATTGTGGAATTCACTTGACTCACTTCTAGCAATTGACTACTACTTCTTATATGTGTTGTTCATGTCCTAAGTATTATCGTTTATTACCAACCTTCGTGGGATTATTCTATTCTGTAACCTTCCCTAGGTTACAGCAGTAACCTACAGGAAATTCCAAACTGAACCCTTTATTTAATCTAGATTAGTGGGTAGACTATTCTCGTTCCACTGCTAATGTCTAGGGATATCATCTCGATCTCTTATTTAGTACTGTTCAGTTATTGCTCGCTCGTTTCCATTCGAAACGCAAGTACACACAAGGATTGAACTCACATGTCACCAAATTCAAAAACAAGCGCTTTTACCCACTAGGCCATTGTTTCCTGAAGGTTACCCTGATCGATATACACCTAATGTAGGTCGTCGGGCACAAAGGCCAAAACGTTGTGAGAACTACAACAAAGATGAAGATAATAATTTGAATATAAATAGTGTAAATAATGATAACTCCTTATCCCAGAAATTCAGACACAAATAATATTTTGTATCATAAGAAATTCAGTTATTATTTCTTATAGTTTATTGACACCGATAGACATTGGCACCGATATTCAGAGGACTTTAAACGATTACTTGGTTACTTATTTTATTGCATCATTTTAATTACAACCATTGCCACGTGACGCAAACAATAGTCAGTGCATTATTTAAACAAATTTAGATCGTAAATAATTAACAATGCCTTTTTATAGCATTTTGTCACATAGTGCTAAAACTGTTTTTACATTTAAATAAGTAGCAAAGTAATCGTTCTAAGTAACGCTGTTAATCGAAATGAGTGCTGTGTAATTTGTTGCAGTTTTTATTGATACAATTAGGTTATCTATTATTATACTTTATTAAAACAATTCAAATTTGTCTATCAACAGAATATATCTTCAAACAGTGCAATGAAAATGAGGAAGAATTGAAATATCGAGGATAGTTAGAATGGTTACATGAGGTTAAGTCATAAATACATTTTTTATCAACTTTATAATTCAAGAAAGTAAAATGCAATTAAATATTATTCACTTATATTCACCATTATTTGCAACGATTTGTTGCCACTTATCACGTAGTTATTAAATACCTTTTGAATAGAATTGCGCAGGTCTTGATTTGAAAAAGTTCTCGGCGAATTCTTGAATTTGGTTTTAATTAGAGAAAGCTTTCCACGTCTTACACCGAATTCAAAAATGTAACAATCGCTCAGTGGAAAGAGTCAGGTGAATATGGCGCTGGCGGGGATTTAGTAGAACAGACCAATCGAGTTTTTTTTCCCAGTGTTATTCCTGCTGTATACGACGTTGCATTGTAATGAAGAATAATATGTTCCCTATTGACGATTGCAGATGGCTCTCCGACCAACTTTTATGGACACGTTGCAGCTGCCGGGTATATAAATGTGCATCTAGTGTTTCATTGCGTTTGAAGTACGCTAAATGAATAATACCCCGACGATCCCTCCACATGCACAACATTAGCTTTCTCTCGTGCATCTCAATTTTAGGGGTCGATTGCGAAGATTTATCCTCGTCAATCGACTGCCTTTTGCATTGAACATTGTTGTATGGAACCTATTTTTCATCGCCTGTTATGTTATATTTAAAGACCGGTTAATTAGGATGATATTTTTGCTATTACAATTGTTTTCCCAAAAAAGGTAATTACAAATGACTCAACTTGATATGTATAATTTGGTAATGGTAACATTAGCCGTTTCCAAACAAGGAAACATTTGCCGTTCATTCACCAGACAGTCAGTAATGTTTTTGGTTGAAATTTATAAAATCTTTCTCTTAAAAGACTTTTTTTTAGGAAATTAAGTTACTGAAGTCCAGTAGCTCTTTCCAGTATTAATGAAGATTTCCTTCCGAACCTTCTATTTGAAGTGCAGCGGAACGTTTCTCTTCGAGTTACATGTACTATCCATTTTGGTTGTTGCTGCTGTTGGTAGTCCTCAAGTGATGTGGTTTCTGTTATTTGTTACAGTGTGTGTGTGTGTGTGTGTGTGTGTGTGTGTGTGTGTGTGTGTGTGTGTGTGTGTGTGTGTGTGATTCTTTAACGCCAGTCCACAATGTTCTAAACAGGATGATATTTTCCAAGATCCTCACGTTTCACAGGCGCAAAGCCTTTTTTTTAACCATTGATGTAAGGAAGCGGTTGTATACAGCTGACAGTTTAGATATACATTTACGACTAGCCATTTCAGCTGCAAAATGATGAAACTTTGCCGCCAATCTAGTGCTGCGCTTAAATTCATAAAGTCTAGGTCTAGGTACCACAGAGGAAAGTTCATCAGAACTTGAAAGTAATTATAGAAAAGGCACAGGGAAGCTGCGTTACAGCGGCGGAAAAGTGACTGAAGCTAAGATGCCAGGTCATGACCAATAACATTGCGGATTCTTCTTTGTATGTTGTCAAGAATCTATAGATAGATAGATAGATCTTAGTATCAGACATTAATTACCTGATAGCACGACAATGGACCAACCTTTCCCAGCAGCTGACAGTTTAGACATTTCTGAACGGGTCTGGCATCATGCATGACATCCGTGCGAAAGTCTCAATCTGACAAGGCTATTTAAGAACATGACTCGTGTTTTCAGGTTGCTATTTTGGTTTCGTAGCAGTTTGTGGTATTGGGTGAAACTCCCCTCTGGCACAAACTACTCTATGTTCAATTACTTATTCTCCTATACTAAATTTATTATAGCTGGTCCATACGCCGGGGTATCTGAAATGTTTTGTATTTACTAATTCCACATTCTGTACTTTTATGATGGCTTCAGGGTATGTGCCATCAGAGCTTTCATCCCAAAGACAAAATTTATTTCAGATGATACACTATTTACAAGCGTTATAAAAGTGTTATTAAAAATACCGTCATGCAAGACATCGTTGAAGGTGGACGTAGGAGAGGACGCCAACGCAAAGACTGGTTGGACAATGTCAAATAATGTACAAGTATGACTATCCCAGAATTGTTGATGGCTGCCGTCGATAGGCCGTTACGCAGGAGATCCAATATGGCTTCTGCGATCGCATCCCCACCACGATTACAAAACTCTGATGATGAAAAAGAGCCTACCATCAGAAATCAAGTTTCATTTTATTTTTCAAAGATTTCTAGATTTTCTTTTATATGTCACCTCCCTTCATGGTGTAGGCAATCATCGCTCTCTACAGCTTTCGTACCTTTGTAGCTCCAAGCAGCCTTTATTCCTTTACAATCCCTCTCGGTCCCAGCCCTGCCATCCATTTACCCATTAAGCAGGTTACTCGACCTTTCCCCGTGTCCCTCTTGCGCTCAATATGTGAGTGTCAACTTCTCCAAGCCTTCTTTTCTCACTATGTGCTCACATGTTCCAGCCAGGGTATGCACAGTATCGTTGAAAGGATGGTCTTTGCCCAAACCCTCTGGCTTTATTTGCTCAAAGCCTTTTTTCATCATTGATTTTGGGAAGCAGTTGGATTCAGCTGACAGTTTAGATATTTTTGAATGGGTTTGGTTCTATGCATGGCATTCATATGAAAGTGTTGATCTGGCCATGCCATTTAAGAACATGACTCAAGTTTACAGGTTGATGCTCTGGTTCTATAGCAATTTGCGGTGTTGGGTAAAACTACCTCTGGCACAACCTATTCTATGTTCAATTTTCTTTTCTCCTACTTAATTTTTTTGTAGCTGATCCATATGGACCTTACATTATAATGTATGATGTCTAAGAGACTATCCACCTCCTTTTTTGGAACCTTTTTCCCCACAAGGAAACATTTCGTATTCACTGACCTTGCAGCCAGTACTGCTTATAAAATCTTCCTCTTAAAATAGTTTTTCAGAAAAATAGGTTTTCCAAGTCCAGTCACTGTTATTGCTCTTTCAAGGCTTGCTTCCTAACCTTATGTTTGAGGTAGTGTAGAAAATAATATATCAAGAATGATGTGATCAAAGATTAACATAGAATAACATAGATCAAAGAAGCCGCCTCATATATTTTTTTTCTTTTTTTTTAAAGCATTTCATGTGTGCTATCCATTTTAGATATTGCTGCTGTTGGCAGTCCTCAAGTGATGTAGTTTCTCTTATTTGGGACAGTTCTTTATCAATCTGTAGTGCCGGTTCACATTGTTCAAAGGATGGTCTTTGCCAAGACCTCCAGACTTCACTCACTCAAAGCTTTTTTTCACCATTGATTTTAGGAAGCAGTTGGATTCAACTGACAGTTTAGATAGATTTAGATTTCAATGGGTTTGGTGTCAAGCAGGACATCCATATGAAAGTGTTGATCTAACCATGCTATTTAAGAACATGACTCGAGTTTACAGGTTGATGTTTTGGTTTTGTAGCAATTTGCAGTGTTGGTCAAAACTATCTTTCGCTCAACCTATTCTATGTCCAATTTCCTTTTCTCCTACTTAATTTGTTGTAGCTGATCCATACGCCGACGTATCTGGAGTATTTAGTATTTACTAATTCCACATCCTGATTTTTTATGATAGATTCAGTGTAAGTGCCATCACTGCTTCCATTCTAATTCCAGATCATATTTTCTATCTTGGTAAGAGATATCTTGAGTCCCATTTCTTGAAACACTTGATACAGGATGCTGATTTTCCATTTAAAATCATTCTTATCCCAACTATGAACATCTATGTCATCAGCATAACCCCTCCCCCATCATTATTACTACATTGGCCTCGGGAGGGAAAGCAGGCATTGCCGATTATTTTTTTTATGCAGTGAAAATCCAAGAGAAAACCTTTATCATTTTTTAGGGATTAATGCAGATATTCCTGAAATAATATCCATATACGGGTAACATAACGGTTATCAGCGCAAAAAAAAGTCGAAACGGCGAGCCGGGTTCGAATTTCCGCCTAATCCGTTGCGCTCACTTTTGCACTAATTCCCTTGGGAACAACATAAATTCACCCCTTTTATCACCCCCTAGCTATAGGTTAAATAGAAAGAGTGGAAGAGACCTCTAGCATTAGATGGCACCAGTGAATGACATTTTTTTTAAAATATGAAAGAAACTCGAACAAAGGAAAATAAATTAATTGCTAATAATTTTAATAATGATACATTGTACATTATTTTACTATAAAATACACTGAAAACTAAGAAAAAGGGATTGTCAGTGATCAGGAATTAATGGAAATTACTGAAAAAATAGGGTTATTATATGTATAATATTTATGTATTGCTAAGTTTATTACGAAAATGCATTGCAAATCAAGAAGAACGGAATTATCTGTGATGACAAATTAAAACAAGTGTTACTGGCAGGATAATGCTTTTATGTGCATAATTTAAGTGCATTACTAATCATTTTTGATAGAAATGCGTTGCAAATTAAAAAAAAAAGAATAGCATTGTCGGTGGTCAAAAATTAAGTGTTACTGACAGGATAAAGCTATTGTGTATAATGTAAGTTTATTAGTCATAATTTTATGATAGAAATGCATTGCAAACCAAAAATAACGTGATTGCTTTTCTAGAATTATCAATTATTTCCCCGTGTAATCAGTATTTTTTGTTCTTATAAGTTAACTATCAGTGGTGAGGTTGTGGTAATATTATATACGTAATTGTAAAGCAAAGAAGACACTGTATATCTATAGCAATATTAAATTATTCTTGCTATTTATGTTATTGTGGTAATATATGCAATGATACGACATGCGCGAGGTAGCTCCGAATTCAAGTGATTGTTCTAACATAGGTCACGGCACAGGACACCATGAGAGAATTAAATAATAGGTTAGAATGCATGTTGAGTAGGAGCTAGTGTACCCGGATGTGACCGCTTACAAGTGAAACAAACTTGTTATTCTTAAGGAACATCTGTCTCATGACGTAAGCTTTTTTCATTTTTTTTTTCTTTTTTTTTTTTGTTTCATTTTTGTATTGGACGTTATGATCCAAAGGCAAGTTGCAGTACAACGTAAATTGATCAGTAGAAAAATGGAATTTTCTGCACCAAGGCAGGGTTCTGATTGGCCAGCTTAATAGCACATTAGATGCGGGGTTTTTTTGGGGGGTGTCTTTTTCTTTTTTTTTTTTTTTTTTGTAAAAAATAAGAAAAAACTTTTGATAATTAATGTTGGTATGAGGCGGTGGAATGTAATGATGTTAGATTACTAGTTTATATCAACGTTGTCTCGTTTATTGGACTGATATATTATCTTATGTTGAATGAATATATTTATGCGATGTATTGTTGTGATTGTATGAAGCTTTGTCAAATAGGTAATAGTCTGTTGGATGCGATTCGTGTTTCGTCTGAGAGATAAAAAGCCACCACGAAAGGGAAACGAGATACGTCTTTTCACTATAATATTTTGTGACTAAAGAAAGAAGAGAAAGCGCATTTATGTTTTTTTTTTTTATATACTGCCTTATACAACGCCATCTAGCGGATGTTTGGCAAAGTCTGTTGGCAGATCAAATGTGGTAATCCTTCTACATTGTAACAATCTACTTATTTGGGGATTTAGTACCAATAATTTTTTTAATTGTTTACGGGTAGTAAATTAAAAATTTTGATAAAACTACAGCCAAGGTGTATATCTTTTACACTGTCATGGGCCTTTCTTACAAATGCTGCCACAAGGCATTGTATACTCGAAACAACCCTTCAGTAATTTTTATCCTGCCAGCAACACTTGTTTTAATTTGTGATCACTGATAATCCAGTTCTTCTTGATTTGCAATGGATTTTCGTAATAAAACAAAAACTTCGTTGACTGCCTTAGATAAGGAAGATAATCTAATTTATCGTTTTTTTTTTGTTCTTTTTTTTTCAGTTGAATTCCAATTTGAAGAAGGTGTTGCTGATGAAGACGAAAAAGTAGTAACAGAAAAACCTCAAGAAGCTTCTGATTCTTCTGAAAAGCCTTTATAAACTTTTAATGTCAGAAATATCACAACGAAGAAAATGTCGATACCGTTTATTTTTACAATTTTACCCCTCTTTGTTTCGTTGGACATCTGTTTCGTTTATTTTAAAAAATGGATGTTTACCGATCCATTGATATTTATACGAGTAATAATCAACGCTTTATAAGCATTCTGTGACCAATTCATCGTTATAGTCGAATTTGTATGCAAGATAATGAAAGAAACATAAACAGATGAATTATGTATTGAATAAAGCAGACGACAGATTGACAAAACCGAATCAAATGGATTTATTTTTTTTTTTTTAGCTTTAAGTATCCTATTTATTTATTATTTAACAGTGCTCTCAGAAACGATGTTTACATACACTTTGTTTCAGTTTTGTATTTTAACCTTGCCGAAAAACCATCGAAAAATTGAATATGTTGCCAATTAATTCGTTTAATCATTTTACCTCAAGCAAGGCAATAAAGCTACTAAGATGCAATGGGTTACTAGACTATGATAGAATATGAGGAAAAACACTATTAAAGAGAGAAAATAATAAAAGAACATGAATTAAGAAAACAGAAGATAATAATTGATATTGAATTTAAATTTTTAAAGATCAAATTTTAGTGGAAAGCAAGAAACCAGAAGAGAGTTCCGCGAACGAGAAGTGCCAAAGAAGAAACTGTTAGCACAGAAGTTACGGTTACGACTTCAGCTGCAAAATGATGAAACTTTGCCGCCAATCTAGTGCTGTGCTTAAATTCATAAAGTCTAGGTCTAGGTGCCATAGAGGAAAGTTCATCAGAACTTGAAAGTAATTATAGAAAAGGCACGGGGAAGCTGCGTTACAGCGGCGAAAAAGTGACTGAAGCTAAGATGCCAGGTCATGACCAATAACATTGCGGATTCTTCTTTGTATGCTGTCAAGAAGATAGATAGATAGATAGATAGATAGATAGATAGATAGATAGATAGATCTTAGTATCAGACATTAATTACCTGATGGCACGATAATGGACCAACCTTTCCCAGCAGGCATAAGGAGAAATAATTCACAGTTGTACGAAGGATTTTGAAAATTATCGAAAGAATGATTTTTAAAAACAACATTCAAAGAAATAAGTATGTAAGGAACATTTTTGAAGAGGATGTTATCCTACTAAAAGTATTCATATTGTCAAACTCAAATGCAAAATCTTTCTCTTAGCAAAAATACAAAGCTCAGAAATCATTGTTCAATCGTGAAAAGTAAAGTGTAATGGCTTCTGAAATGTTTTAAAAATCAAAGCGAAATAATTATTCATTAGTAATTATTGAAAGATATTCTAAATGTTGAGAGGAACAGACCGGTTTTAGTGAGAGCAACGCAAAAGGTGTTGCGGGAAGCTAGTATGTTTGCAGTGCCGGATTTACCTTTAGGCTTAGCACACTGAAGCCTAGGGCCTCAAAATCTAGGGGGCCTTCAGCCAAGGTGTATATCTTTTACACTGTCATGGGCCTTTCTTACAAATGCTACCACAATGCATTGTAGACTCGAAACAACCCTTCAGTAATTTTAAACACCCGTCATCATCCTCGGCTTTACTCAAATTGTTTAATTTGACACTCTTCCATTTACATCTACTTGTGAGAATAGAAGATTTGAAGGGGCTTCACTAGTGGAATGGCCTGGGGCCTCTCTTCATCTAAATCCGGCACTGTATGTTTGATTAAATATTAGTCACCATTATGGTGTGTGAATCATCACTTTTGATAATAAATGTTTATGAGTTTCTGTTGACATTTATACCACAAACAATATTGGCGGACTCAATGTGAGTCCAGGTAAAAACGAATAACACAAAACAATAAATATAAAACAAACGCCAATGAATATATTAACAAATGGAATTACAAGTGCAGACAATTGTAATTAAAGGGAAAAACATTAAAACAGGTTATAAGAAGAATGTTTTTGTGTGTATAATAAGGTGCATGATATACACGTGTGTGTATATATGTGTGTGAGAGAGTTCAAAAGTCAATGGAGGACCAAAGAATCGAACGCGCCTTGTTGGCAGTGTTCCCATTTACGTGTGACCCTCTGAAAGCCGGAGCTTAAAAAAAAAGAAAACGAAAAAGAGAGAATATGATTGCCAATTTATAGGTTTAAAAAGTGCCCCCTGGCGAGCGCTTTTGGCAAAGTCAAGTAGGATAACCCACAAAAACAAAGGAAATAGTACGAACAGTGAAGCGTCCCATCAGTAGCCACGTGTCCAGACATTTTTTCTAACCTCATACTGACAGTGGAAAAAGCAAGTTTATTTATATGCAGGGTCGGCGTGTACTAACCCCGATCCCCTGGGCTGGAGGCCGGGCTGATTGGGATACCCGAACAATGTTTTGGGACCCTTGCTATCTTATCAACATTTGTATTTTTTTTGTATCAACATTTATATACGTTAAAAATTAAACTAAACACAACGGACTATTAAAGGATTACAAATTTTCGCGGATGTTGACGTCATTCTACACGGGTGGCGAGGTTGTCCAAATCGGTGAATTTGTTTTGTTCATGCTAAGTCTCGAAAAAAAAAAAAACACTATATAAATTTCAGTATTTTTTATCCATAATGTTGAATGTGTTAAATTTTTCAACGTTTTAACAAATTCTCAAGTTGATATTAAAAATTGCCGCAAAACATTGTTGATCTAAGTTGAAATTATATATTGTAACATATTTAGATACATTTTATTTTCAATTTTTCTAGTTGAATCGTCACCTCTGTTGCATTTTATATTACTGTAGATAATGAGGTTACAATAAAATTTGATATGAATACTATCTTATTGAAATTGGGAGGTGGTAGTGTAGGGCAGGCATCATAATTTCCGTGGTGGCGGTGGACGAAACCCTTGCACCGGCTTGGAATTTGAGACAAGTCAGAGTTTAAAGGGAGATGTGCCATATCCAACGGTTTAATAATTGCATGTGGATTATCTCCCTTGACTGACAATGGTTCTGTTACTACCTTTACGTACAAGTGTTTCTCAATTCTAACAAAACTTTGACAATGGAATTTTAATTCCATCTATATTTTACGCGCGCGAGTTTCTCCCTTCCTTTACTGTGCGGGTTTTCCCTTTCTTCCTCTCACACAAGACATAGCAGTAACCGTTCTCCCTACTGATGAACTCAGACTAATAGATTTTTGAATTTTTTCCCGCGCGTTTCGCGGCATCTCAAAAACGGCCAGCTTTATAAAAATCGACCTGACTAGATGGGCAACTCATTTATTCCGTGCCCTTAAATGCGGCCGGAATATCTTATTTCAACAATGGCGAAACAAGACTTCTTCTCGTCTTGACGTTACCCGCAGGTCAACCAGTTGCCTCCCGACTTTCGACCTAACCAGATGGGAACTCATTTATTCCGTGTGCCTTAACCCATATGCGAGGCCGGAATATCTTATCTCAAAATGTCGAAAAGATGTTTTTCCAAACGTCGTTTTCGACCAGAAGACGTTAGAGACACGACGACACGGTCGTGAGCAGAAACTTCGTATTCTTAGGCTTAATCCCTCGTCAGTGAAATAAATACAGACAGGGATAACTGACGAACAACTAATCGCAGGTCAGACCTTCTCCATTTTCGACCAGAAGACGTTAGACCACGACACAGTCGTCGGCAGAAACAACAGGTGACTTACACTTTTATATATATCGAATATGTGTGTGTGTGTGTGTGTGTGTGTGTTTGTGTGGTGTGCCCACAGCATTGTGTGTCAAGTGACCGAGTCCCTACTTTGAACCTAAAACACAAAATCACATACACTCTCAAATCATTGGACTCTGAAAGTACCTTAAAAATAAGCATAATATATAACGCCAAAAAATCAGTGAGACTCTTTTCTATCTTAATACTCCTCGTGTCTTTTTATTTTTAAAAACTTAGCCATCTTGTATTCCTATTTTCATTAATACCACGGGATAAGTTACTTGCAAATCTTTTCCGTCATTCTGTGCCGGCTATCTTAAGCATTTTAAATGGATTAAAATTTCTTCGTTACATTAATTTAAAAAGACTCGGTAGTTTAGTGTGGTGTCTGGCACAAGGGAATAAACCAGCATGTTCAAAAAACAGAAAATACTAAAACTTCTTAAAGAAAAATGTTTTCAAATGTCTACTTAATTAGGCAAAGAAATCCAAGTTACGCGACCATAACAACTTTATATATATATATATATATATATATATATATATATATATGTTTGTGTGTGTGTTGTGTGTGTGTGTGTGTGTGTTTGGAATAAAGAGAAAGAACATAAGATATGTAATCCGGTGACCGTCTTAATATTTTTAAGCTTATGCTCAATGCAAATCTACATCAAATACAACTAATTTAAAATATGGTTTCATCGCTACACACAGGAATTAATTATTTCAAAAACAGAAACTAAAACTTCAAATTCAATTATAGAATTAAATTAAAGTCCCTAGTTCTGTTTCATTTCGGTCTAACATGTGTAACATCTATTCTTGCTAGATCAATTACAACTGAGTAAAATTCGACCACTGGGTGCCCCATACCGGTCTTGTGCCACATCTATTCGCGCTTAGCATATATGATCCCACCATCACCAGGGTTACGTGTTGAACACAAATTGATTGTCTCTCTGACCGGAAGGATTGTCTGAAGGAAGTAGAAACGACTTCCGCCTATCGGTGAAGCAAGACCTCTTTGATTTGGTTCCCCGCCAATTTCTGGATTTACGTAACGACATGCCACTTGTTGTATCTTCTTTATTCAGCACGCGATTTTTGGATTTCACTTACCAGTCCCAAATCACTTCATTCAAGTTTAACTTGTCGGACTTAGCTCCTCCTTAATTCCCTAATTGTTCACTAGGGGTCGCTCTTTCTACCCTATAAACACTGGGAGACTTATTGCCTCGTTCTCTTTTTTTACTTTGCATTTCAGCGGATACGTTTAAAAATGTGATCTCTCGTAGAGATCTGCGTTTTCGCCCACTTGTGGGAAAACGCCATGAAACACACATACACGTACGTACGATCATTCACCAAAATACAAACTTTTTACGCTCACACACAAACACAAATGTTGATGTCTTTGTCACTTGTAAATTTGTTGTTTAATACATATATTTGTTGACATATATATATATATATATATATATATATATATATATATATTGTCTTATTTTTTGTTTTATCTCTTCGGTTGGACTCAACTTGAGTCCGCCATGTTCTTGTAGTCGGACCTTCTTCTTGCAGGAATAAACAGCAAGTGTTCCGAATTCAACAACACATAAACCCCCGGTCCTCTTCAAACTTATCCTTTCATCAAACACACGAACATTTCCAAAGTGCATGTGGTTACCATGTTCCTTTTTCTGGACATGTAAATTAACTATTTGCATATCTACACATTCACACTTTCGAACAATTTTTATGTGTTTTTAATATTTCACATCTTACCAGGTGGTGACTCCTTTCAGTTCTAACAAATCTACATATTTGTAATTAAGTTGTTGGTTGTTTTGCCAACAATAAAATTTGGCCTTTTATTAAGAACCCTGTCTTTGTTGTAATTCAGTTTTTGGTGTCAATATCTTTCTGTATAATCCTTATATTTCATTTACGTGACACCCCCTCTGTGGGCTGCTACAGATAGAATCCCACGTGTACATAAGCTATGGACAAAACCCCTCGGCACTTCTTTTTTTAAAGTAAAAAAAAACCTAGAGAGAGACGTCGTCCAGGGACTTGACGTCAATTATATTTACTTACTAGCAATCCATCTGTAAAAAAAAAATGACAGACAGAAATTTATACTGGCTCGTGACGTCATGGTTCCTATAGCAACGTCAGTAGTAAGGTAAAGGAGTTGTAGTTATTAATTCAAATATATATTTTCCAATTATTATTTTTATATTCTGACCTTTGATTGAATCGGCCTTTTCACCTCTGGCTTCGTAAATAACTTGTAGAAGATAACACATCTAGAGCAAGAGAGATAACTTTGTATAAAACAAAACAATAGACAAAACGAAACATTTGGTGTGTTATACATAGAGGTTTTCAATTTTGTAAAATATCAAAATTTCAAGAAAATTGACTAAGGAAAATACATGCTTGTTCATTGAGAAATACAGGTTCAGTTCTAAAGTCGATATAACGCTACTTAACAATACCTAAAACAATAGAAGTTGCAAAAAGTCCTCTCCCTTTGGTTATGCTATTTAAACACCTGCTTAAAACTCGTTTCAAATTAGATCTCTTTCTGTTTCACTCTGCATGTCGTCCGGATGTGAACGCTAAGAAAGCAAAACCCAAAATAAAAAGTCGTTCTCTGCGGAGACTTCCCTAGAATCACTTCCGGCTGACAAGACAAATCTTCTAAAAAATGAATAAAACACAGCATAAATGTAACTAATCCCGACCGTTGCCGCCAAAGAAAAAACATGTAAAAATGAGTCTAGGCGCCACCAGATTTGCTTTTGAGAAAGTCGATCATAAACGACTGAGTCAGATTCGCGGTTTCACTAATCCACTCCAGGCCTCTTTTGACGTCACCACTATAACCTCGGTCAACCGACCCGACAAAGGCATCAACTGACCAACTCTACCCGTCTTTCAAAGTCACCTCCCTCGCCTACATTTAGAGACATTTCGCTCGCATCCGCTGTATCAGCAATAGAAAATAACTTTATATTTACAATTAGTTTCCTTATGTCTCACTGGGGGTACTATTTTTCCGATTGTTCTTCCGTGTTGCCAAACGCGTGTTAAAACAACTAGTGTCAAGAGTGAAATTGTGGGCCGTGCCTGTGGTTCTAGCAGAGGCAGATTTTAGGGCAAACAAAATTTCTTTTAGGTATAATTGAAGGTTGTCGATGACTGCTTTTGCCCAATGTTTGTCGGTGTTTGTAAAATTGGTTTTGATTATTAATATTTTCTGTCTGCTGTTGCTTGATGAGGTCAAGAATTTCTGTGTAGGTGAGGCCTGTTTAGTCCATTTTGTTACCTCTCCTCGCTGTACACTGACACCAGTTATGAGTTGTACAATCTATTCAAGGGAATGAAAATCTTGATTTTAAACATCCGCTATCTTGCGACCATATCCATACATAACAAAGGCTACGAAAGTAAATCCAGACAGAAAATCCGGAGTGGAACCCCACGGGCGGTTGGATGTCAAAACTCACACCCCCTTCTGATAAGTCCTGCCCTTAAGACGGACCCAAACATCACCAGGGTAAAGGTAGACGTCTATGAGTTAAAGAATACCTTTAACCTTGATTTTTTAGGGGACAGTTCACCTGGCAATAGACTTTTAAGTTTTATCATATTTATTAATTGCCATGTTATGTAAAAAGAGAAAAGAAACCATTCATGTAACAGATACAAATTATCCTTCACTACAGGAAATTTTCGATAAATCTAGTAAGTCGGCAAAAACATTACAATTAACAAAAAAAATAGTGGCAGTAGTAGGAGTAGTAATAGAGGGAAAACAAAAGGGTTTAATATCCAAAAAAAAAGTATCTAACTATTCCACGCTAAAATATTTTAGTACCACTAGAACTAAAACATGTCATCTCAAGTATAAATTTGCAGAACAGATGAACACTGTCAGTTATTGTAAAAATTACCCTTCTTTATGTGCTAAGCGATTGAGGAATCAAAGAGCCGAGTTCAAATTCTATTCGAATCCATTACATTCACTTACTTGCTAATACTCTTAAGAAGGGTAGAAATCATCTTCTCTCTCCCCCCACCCCAGCTATGGGTAAATAGCAGGACAAACCGGGTTCTATTACAGAAAGAAATGGCAATCTACCGTGAGAAAAAAATCTGCCTCGTCAGTCATGTATCGAAAGATACATGATCGCCTAAGCGTCTATCACTCATGACACATAATTGACTGAAGTTAGAAATGTGTAAAGAATTAAATTTATGTCATTTGTGGATTAGGCCTAATCATAAGGTACTTCAAAGTGCGGTTAGTAAAAATAGTTTACAATATTCTTGTAAAATATGTTCTTCTAAATCCCATGTGCAAGCTTCATTCCCAAAGATGGAAAAAAACTAATTAAATACTAATGAATGCATTGAGACTGGCTCTAGAATAAAAGAATATTCTGCCCCCTATTATAAAAGTATCTGTTGCCAAGGAAGGAAGTGTGTTTTCCTTAAATTATCTGCTTGACACTGGAAGTCAAAGATCATATTTTTCAGACTTGGCCCTTAAAAAATTAAATTATAAAGCAAACACTTCCACGAGAGAATATGATTTCGGTTCCAGTAGGAATTTTTTGCAACAAACAAACCTTAAAGTAAAATTGACTAATTATTAGAAAACATTGCCGATTTTAATCGATAATGAATTTTATATAAAATTTAATTTTGACAGTCTGCGAAAAGTGATAAATAATTTGAAAGGTCTCAACTATAGCTGTCTACTTCTCTAATATGGATAACAATTATATGACTATTCGAAGATTATTAGGGGTGGATATTACTCATTACATGATGTCAATGCAGTTAGTAAAATGCATGAAAGGATCGGTATGGGAAATTCCCACTGGCATAATTCTTTTCAGAAATATGTCTAATTTCCTTCTTCCAGAGCAAAACCGTGAGATGGAAGTAGGGAAGAATACATTCATTCGACTGTAATAACTATCATATCACGGTATTCTTCCAGTCCAATCACACCAGTGAATTTTGTTTTGTCCCCCAAAGTGGATTATTTCGATCCTATTTATGACAAATTTGAAGACAGTATGGTCGAAAGAAATCCGGATAAAAGGTTTAATCTGGAGTCTTTAGGATTTAAAGACAAAGATGCTTTATGGGATTTTGATAAAGAACAAATAGAACAATTCAAAAATTCTATTAGTTTTAAAAATGATACTTGCTATAGAGAGCTTCCGTAGAATAAGGATAAATTAAAATTAGTTCCTTCTAATTATGCTGTTGCTTTGAAAGTTTTAGATAGTGCAGTAGTCAAAAGTTTAGAAAAGAAAGATACTTCACAATTATTTTGCTATTTCTCATGAGCAAGAAAAAGAGAGAATTGTGGGACGTATATCCGTTTCCCTTAAAGATTATGGGAAATATATCTGGATGCCTCATAGGACTGTAAAAAAAGGCGATGAACAAACCACCACTAAAATTAGACCATTATTTAATTGTTGAATTAAAACTGGTGTCAATTTGATGAACATGTTAGATTTGATAATGTAAGTTCGAAGTAAGAAATATACTTCCTTGGCCGATATTAGAAAGTCCTTCCTTATGATCAAGTTAAAAAATGAAAATGATAGAAATAATTTTTGATTTTTTTTTAAGGTGAAAATTTAGTTTGCGATAGATATATAACTTTGATCCCAGGTTTCAAGCAAGTTTCTTCATATTGAATTATGTTACCAATACCATGTTAACAAATAACCTAATGATTTATCTACTGTTATGGTAAGAAATAATTTGTATGTTGATAATTTGATTAAGACAAGTGATTCTCCTGACGACTTCGTATACTAATATAAAGAATCCGTGAAGAGAATGGCAGATGGTAGTTTTGAGTTGCGTTCGTGTAACTTAAATTGAAAGAAATTTTTAAAAAAGTATCTAGAATAAGAGAAAAAAATTGTAGAACAAAGTATTTACTTAGAAAAAAGATTAAGATATAAGTATAATAGCTTCAAAAATACTTTAGAAATTTCAGTGGGAGTTTTAGATTCCTCTGGCAACACCAAAAGGAAAATACTGGCGCAAAATTCTAGTGTGTTTGCATCTTTGTCTGCGAGGAAAATATAAGAAATTTAAGCTGCTTGAACATATATCAACAGATTTTCTGAGACAAAGCAGTCTATTTGGCAGATTTTGATTTGTGGGAAAACAGCTGCGTTTGTTTTTCATCCAGAACCAATCAAAAGGCAAGAAGTGTTTGTTTTTACCTTGGATTTAATTGAAGGAGTCAACAAACATCTGATGCTGGAATCCAGGTTGCTCTGGCCCAGAAAGATAAACAATACAGAATAAATTTGACAACCACCAGACGAGAATTGAAAGGAACATCAAAGTCACTCCTACGTCAAGGAAAAGTCTTAAGCTGGTGTGACTGTTTTATTCTTTGCTGTTACCATGAACTTTGCTTCGAAAGTTGTACCAAATACTTTGAAAACTATTCAGAAGTATTTTCTTCTTTTCTACATTTTATATGTAGTTTTCTTTTCTGAGGACTTTATGCAACATTGTAATTTTTATTATAAAAGGGTATATTTCATTTACATTGATTAATTTTACATACATGTTACCATCGCCTCTTAATTTGTTTTATTCATTTTTACTTTGTGTGTAAACAATAAATTTATCATTTGTTCTTTAATTTGGCTTGTGTCTGTCTTTTGTTTATGCCTATATAAATTAAATGTTATATATATATATATATATATATATATATATATATATATATATATATATATGAATGAAGAAATAGTCTTAAGATGTGCTATATTTATGAGATAAAACAATATTAGAGAAATGTAAATATAGTATTCATAGAAGTCAACACTTACAGGTGAAGTTGGTTCTAGACACAATCGTCAGGCCTGACGATTGTGGAATGAAACAGACTGGTGTTGACTAAATATATATATATATATATATATATATATATATATATATATATATATACTGTTATTGAACAAATATAACAGATTCATTACAAATTGGTTCTTAAAGAAGGATACTGGATTGCTAAAAAGGACCATTATTTAAATAAGCAAAGATTCTTTGCCCAATCAGTAGTAATTTAATGTAAGGCACAGATTGGCTGGTTCTTTGGCTAATCAGTAGCATCCTGATACATATATTCTTTAAATAAGTTAAATCCTATATTAAAGTCTTGAGGATGTAAAAATAATTCTATAGAATTAAGATAACCGTATGGTAGACAAAATTTCCTCAGATGAAGAGACTTGATCAGCAGAAATGTAGTTCTACAGAAAGATGCTGAGAATACCATGGACTGAACAAGTGATCAATGAGGAAGTTATAGAGACAATAGCAACAAAAAGGAAACTTATACTTAACATTAGGAAGAGATAGTTGAAATTTCTAAGGCACATGAGGAAAGAGGGCTTAGAAAATTTGGTACTCACATGACATTGAAAGTAAGAGACAGAGGAAAGCCTGACAAGTTTGACACAATGTAGTATGCACATACATGCATTTATACTGATTGTTATTGGACACATGTAATTTTGTTTCCTTATCATCAACAGAGCAGACATACCTTACAAATTGGTTATTAAAAAAGGATTCTGATTTGCTAAAAGCGAGTGTTATTTAAATAAGCAAGGGTTCTTTAGCCAATCAGTAGTAATTTAAGGTAATGTGCAGATCGGTTGATTCTTTTTTCAATCAATGGCAGCCTAATAGAATAAAAATCCCAGAAGACAAGAGGAAAGGCAGAATTCTTCTTGAGGAGATTTGTGCTGTTAATACTTTGTCCAGAATGTTAGAGGATAGTGAGGATTTGTGACTGTGAATTTTTTTGTTTTTTTACAAATACTGTTATCCATATTATGTGGTATGTATAGATATAAGAGAGAAAAAAAAAAGAACTTCAGTCACAAATCCTCTGCCTTCCCTCTTGTCTTGTGGGATTTTTATTATATCAACCTGCCACTGATTGGCCCAAAATCCAGCCAATCCATGCCTTACATTAAACTACTACTGATTGGCTAAAGAACTGACCAATTAGCATAGGGAATCTGTTTTAAAAACAAGGCACTTTAACCTTCTACTTTTTCATTATTTTCCCTTCACATGGAACACTATCTGCCATCTGCAACTTCGAGGTAAGTGACCTTTGTTCTTGACTGTTGCACAAAATGCATGCAACCCTGGGTCTCTTTGTGCTCTGCAGAAGTTCACTACAGCAAGTTAAATCCTATATGACAGTCATAAGAATGTAAAAATAATTTCGTAGAAATATAACTCTTTGTTACACTTCTCTTCTCTAAGAATTTGAATTACTAAATTATCTTCTATCTCTCAGAATTTTGAATTATTGTCCATTACAAGTTCATACTGCATTGTGGCATTTGCACATAAAAATGCAAATCTTTACTTGATAAGGGAAATAGAATATAAACTTTCAATAAAGAAAATGTTTTTGTCTACAATTATATCATGTCAATTATTTTTGTACTGAACTGCTATGAAGTCTATTTTCTTTAATTAGCTCAATTTTACTCTACACTGCAAGCGCACTGGATACCAGAAAGGGTACAGCTACCCTTACCACTAAGAAATAAACTATTCCTTTTTTTTAATTTTATAAACCAATTTAAAAAAATTAAATATTTCACTAGCTAATGAGCTTGATTTTCCTTATATTAATTTGTTGTAACATTGTCTTTGATCAGAATAGCCGAGAATTAGGAAGGCTATAGTTAAAGTATCAAAGCAAGAGAAGGATTAGGTAAGCAGAAACAAAGAGGTTTATTAAATACTTATACATAGAATGAAATAACTTGAGTAAATCAATTACTACTCAAATCCTCTTTTAATGTGGTTACTTGGCATATTTATAAGTAGCAGCAGTCCATTGTCACAGAAACAGGGAAGTTGAGCTTTTCCCTTCAGGATCTGACAACTCAGACTTTGATGTCTTTGAGAATATTTAAATTTTCTTTTACTGCTGCTATTATTATTATTATTATTATTATTATTATTATGCCTATGTCTTGTTTTGTTTGTATTTTACTCCCTCATAATATATTTTGCAAAGTAGTTTTAGTTTAACAACTGACTGGGATGAATAAAAGTGATTGAAATTCCAGTTGGCTATATTCCATAATGTAGTGAGATCTAAGTATAATTATAATGAGAAATTCAAACAATGATGTTATCTCTTTGTCCTCTTTATGCAAAATTTACATAGATAAAATGCAATGTTTAATTCATTGTGCAAACACATGACATAAAATAAATTCATATGAAAAAAGATTTGTGAAAAGACTTTGCTCAATAATAGCATAACCCAGAGACACAGTAGAATGAAGTGCTGAAAAGTTCTCGACCTGACTAAGAAAGTATTCCAGAATAAATACTGATATTTAATCATTTGGTCATATTCTTGGGTCAGGCCAATAACACTTCAGTGCCCAGTTGTAATACGTCCATTAAATTAGTTGAGAGTGGAAGAACAATCATTTAATAGCAGCACTTGAGAGCAACATGCCTATCTCTGATATTTCATCTGGGATGGGTGTGGGCTAACAGGATTTATGATGTTTTAAACTTTATTATTTACACTATTTACATTGTTAAGACGGTTGTTCTCATCTTCGTTGTCATATTCACGACGTTTCAGCCATTGTACTGCCTTCTTCAGGTGATTCGAATTTGAACCCTTTATTTCGTCCACCAGGATAGATTGTTCTAATTCCACATGCCATGCCTCTTCCGGATGTCTCAGTATCAGTTATCTCACATCTTTATCTTAACTCTCCAAGTTTTTTGTTCCCCTCTGCTGTAGCCAGGTATTGAACTCACAATTCTTTGGGTCAAGTCACTGGATTCAACACAAGAGCCATGTGTCCTTGAGGACATCAGTGTATTAATTTTGAGGACTGATAAACCTAATGTCTCAGTAATTACATTCATGTACTAATATCTCAAACAGAAGTTGGGCTCACAACATCCATATACAGCAAACAAAAATTCACTGGACAATACCTTAACTTCAACTCCCACTAACCATACAGTGTAAAGAAAGGGATTGTCTGCTGCTTACAACATTGAACAAAAGTCATAAGTGGTGATCCAGAAACATATGGTCAGTATAAGTATAACAAGTACATGACAGCAGCTCTGACAAACTGGGATAGAAGGTTGCAAGAGGATAACAACACCCAGGAAACAGCCTCGGTCTGTCTACTTTATGTGAAGGAATTACCAGAAAAATACAAAAGATCTGTGGTCTATATAGCATAAGGACTTATTTCAAAAGTGGTTCAACACTTTGCAGACACTTCTTCTGAGTAAGATCTCCCATAGAGGAGGACATGATTAAGGACTGTGTATGCCATCCCATACAGCTGTGGTAACAATTACAAAGGGGAAACAGGCCTTCCCCTTATGATAAGACTGCAGAAACACTGTAAAGCCATAACACAGGGAGAAATAGAAAAATCAGGTGAAGCTGACTACATATGGAGAGAAAAGGGAGATCACTGCTTCCTATGTGATGAGGTTGAAATAATAGACAAAGAACATCACTGGAAAACACAAAAACTTAAGGAATCAGCACATATGCTAAGCCACAAAAATCTCCCAAGCCAGCCAAGCATAGGAATGAATACAATATGGGAACTAGTAATAAGGAGTGCTGGAGAAAAACAATAATAACAAAAATTGCAATATGAGCTCTGTTAAAAAAGATGACTGAGATATTGCATTTATAAATGCCCAAAATTCCTACATCTTTGTTGCCATATTCCCGACAATATCAAGCAAAATCTTAAGTGGCAACCCAGAGACATATGAACAAGAAATGGTCAGTATATGCAGTACCCTACAATATAACAACTACCCTAGGTACATAACAACAGCTCCAATAAACTGGGATAGAAAAGTACAAGAGGATAACAGCACTCAGAAAACAGCCTCGGTCTGCCTACCCTATGGGAAGGGATTATCGAAAAAAATACAAAAGATCTGTGGTCTATATAACATCAGGATGACCTTCAAAAGTGGTTCAATGCTTTGCAAACACTTTTTCTGAGTAAGACCTCCGAGCTAGTAACAGTCTCTACTCAGGTCAATGTGATAAAGAATGAATACTATTTGGCACTTTTCCCTTTCCTCATTTTCCAAAGTCTAATAGCAGCCGTACTGTCCTGAACCACATAAATAAACCAGAATAATTCCTTCAATTGTTTTTTTTTTTTTTTTTTTTTTTTGGGTCGTCTGCAATTTTTTGACAACAGGGATAATTTTTGATCATGCCAATTTATTTTAAATCCAGCCAAGAAATAGCACCCAAAATCTAATCAGGGATTGGACCAAGATGCAAAGCTTCAACCCTTTCATATGTAAAAAAAAAAATTCATTTAATTCTCTCTAACCTTCAGCTCCTCACTTGTTGATGGTACAGTTTCCTCTCACCAAATCTGGATTTCCTATCCTCTGTCTTTAGAATAAAAATGGCTTCCAATTAGTCACAATTTACAATTCTTTAAACTTGTTCCTCATCTTTATTGATATTAGTTGGAATTTAGTCCGCGGGGATAGATTGTTCTAATTCCACGTGCCATGTCTTTGGATGTCTTAGTTTCAGTTAATTCCCCTTGGTAATTTAACCCTTTTTGCTGTGGTCAGGTACTGAACTCACAACTCTTTGGTTCAAGTCACTTTTAGATCGCTCAACCAATGCTTTTATCCACTGGGCTATGTGTCCTTGGAGACAAATTCCAACTAATATCACCTGAAGAAGGCCAGAGCATACAATGGCCGACACGTTGTGAATATGGCAATAAACATGAGGACAACAGTCCAAACAATGTAAATAGTGTAAATATTTACAATACCTCATCTTAGAAATATAGACAGATGATGAGGAAGACAGAGCATACAACAGCTGAAATGTTGTGAATATGGCAACAAAGATGAAGACAATAGTCCAAACAATGTAAAAAGTGTAAATAATTACAATAACTCATCTCAAAAATATAGACGGATGTTCAATTATTCACAATTCAATATTCATATTATTCATTCCACAATCAGCCATATAAAAAGTATGTTTTATTGAAACAAATGAAAAAGAATGGAAAATACTTTATTATGACGATGATGATTTGGTAAGAATGAATAGAATTTTAGCGTTTCACTGGTTTTGTAGCAACCAATACAAGGACAGGTTTACACAACTCTATACTGTTAGCATCATCATCTGTTGAGGAAGTTGGCAGCTGCAGTTGAGGGCCGGAAGGGGTACATAAAACAAGTGAGATTTCCACAGGACAGGGTTCTGAATAATAAAACAGAAAATAAAGACAACTTAAAAATGACGTTCAAACCTGTTAGTAAGAAAAACATTAAGAGAAGAGCAAAGATTTTTATTCCAAATATAAAATATCCTTTTCATATAAGTATTGACTAAACCTAGTCTGACATAAAAGAACAACAGTCGCTTACTCAGAGGAGGACTGTGTTCAGTTTCCTGTCTTTTGAAATCAATATTTTGTTAATTCCTTACTATTATTAGGTTTTCACATGTCAATCTTTAAATATATTTTTCTAGTTATTATTGTTTTACACTTGTGTACCAAATATAATATAATATATATCTATGGCCATCCAGAATTGTCAGGGTGGTGGAAATCTTCCCATTTATAAAATAAACAGGGAATTTTTGACTCCTGGAACAAAATAATTGTACTGCAGAGAAAGTTATCTGAAAAATAATAAATATCCTGTAATAAGCAGCATGGACTGAGGAATCAGAGAGCCAGGCTTGAATTCCAGTCAAGTTTCTTACATTAACTTTTGCACAAATACTTTTAAGAAATGTATGAATTTGTTTCTTCACTCCCCCACCAGCTACAGACTTGGTCCTATAGCTTTGAATGGCAACCAGTCTATGAGGAGGACAACTCTGAATTCAAAATCCTCCAACTATGTGTTAAATAGCCTCACCAACCTGCAATTGGCCAAGCGTATTGAGTGCAGCTACATGTCTGAAGGCATGGTCAATCAGGGAGGGGTTCCTCTAACAGGATTTGGATTTGGAAGTCTCCTGTACTAAATAAGCAAAGTACCAGGAGAGACTTAAAAAATAACTGAATCCTGACAGCACTTGCATTTGGTTTGGTTTGGTTTATGTTGTCCTATGGCATAGCAAAACTTCAATGGGTTATTTAATGCTGACAAGATTTTTATGATAGATTCGTATTCACAGAATATGTATTCTTTATAAGAAATCAGTTTTTAGATCAAGTTTCATTGACATAGTTTTACAAAGAGGTTTTTTCAAGAGTCAAATGTATTACTGGTAATATTTTTTTCTTCCAAAATGTATTATTTACTATAAAAATCTATTATACTTTCATAGCGTTTTGACCCCAGTTTGTGGGTAATTATTTGCCTATAACTGGGACCCTAACAGGTGCTACCACCCCAGGTCAGGGTGGATCTTGGAACAACAGCAATTAAGAGGTGGTTCCATACTTCTGAAAGCCTCCTGATCAGAGGCCATGCTGCTGGATGTAGTTTATCATTATACCCAGGACACTTGTATTTGGTACAAAAGTTTACACAAACTCTTCAACAAACTCTCATTAAAAATATAAATAAATATATACCAAATACAAATACCATCTGGAATAGGTATGCCAATGAGAATTTATTTTAACTTATAAAATAAGCGGAGAATTTTTGATACCTCGAAGTAAATAATCATGCTGTGAAGAAAATTATTTACTGTACTTAAGAAGTACTTTGCTGAGGAAGAAAATAATTTAATCATGTCAACACTTGTATTTGGTACATAAAAGTAAGCTATATTTTTATCTCCACCCACATCCATAAAAACATTTTATAAAGTCAGCCACTGGCATAACAAAAACACCGCCACCTGTTCTTTTGGTTTTGCCAGTGCAAGGGAGATAACACTACAAATAATAATATTTTAGAGTCATCTCCCTTTAAACAAAAAAGTTACATACAAAAATTATACAAAGATATTTGGTATATTTCATATACAAGCATAGTACCTGAAAAAATAAATGAAAAATAAGATTATTTACATATGAATTGACACTTTCAATGAGAATCAGTGTTATCTGTGCACTTTGACTAGGATCAAAGAATTAACAAAAATATACTTTAGTTTTGATAAATTAAAAAAATAGATACACTCTGATATGACAATTGTTCCAGTATAATCAAAAGCAATCATTTTTTTTAATGAAATTAAAATGCTCCTTATATCTCCTATGACAATATCAGAATGAATATTTTGGCCAATCCCTTTAATATTTTGATATTTCTATTATTTTTGTATGTTATGCATTTATTTTTGATATTTAATAATGTTGTTTGGTGGTTGTTTTTAGAATCTTATCGGGTCATCAGTCAGCTGATTGAATCAATGATTGTGATTGGTCAGATTGAGTATAACCATTCTGATATTGAAAGAAACGCTTATTTCAACTGACTTTAAGGTAAGTTTTATATATATATATATATATATATAGCCACCAACAGCTTATGTGTTCCACATAACAAAACACTGCTCATTCCACGACTGATATCTTTAAGATCACCTCAGACATTATAGAACTCGTATATAGAATCTATTGCTAAAGATGTTGCAAAAATGATGCTTCCCTGTATTGCTCCAGTAAGTACCTGACTTTTCCCAATATACTCTACCTTTACAAGTTCTAGTAATTAATCCATGGCTGGGTGGGGGAGAAGAGGTGGATTCATACCTTTCCCAAAGGTAATTGCATTTAAGTGAATACAAGAAACCTGACTGGAATTAGAACTCGGCTCACTGATCTACAATTCTGGACATTATCCATTACATCATCTACACATGCAAGCTTACAGCACCTAATATCCCCAAATGGTGACTCATCTAGGTACTGACCAGGCTTGATGTTGCTTAATTTTGGTGATCATACAAAAACCAGTATTTCAACATATATCCATAAGCCACGCAAAATTATATCTGCTACAAAATCTGAACAAAAAATATGATGTGGAGAAAACTGGATAAGGAAGAATGTAGCTATATGACTAAATCTGAACTTCACCTACTAATGGATCTTTGTGGTCAAAATTAATAAAGTGGCATTGATTGTCATCCAGGTTGGCAAGGATTCAAATCTTATCGCAGGTGACTTTAATGTTTTCTGATACATACTAATTACTTAAAAAGTAACAAAAATAAAAATGAAGAAAAACTTGTTTTATGGTATATCAACTATTTGTAGGTTATTTAATGCAGGGACATATTAAAAATTTTTTTTTGGGGGGGGAGGTAATCAGTATCCCCCCCAAGTAAGGCAGTACAGCCACCAAAACGAAAGGGGTTACAGGGTGTGGAGGAAATAGGAATAGAAAAATTAGTAATGAGCAGAAAGAGAAAAGAGTAATCAGGGAGACAGTAGATAGTGATTGACATTGCATTTAAATTTTTGCAGATTAGAGTTGGCTGGAAAGCATGGAACCAGAAGGGGCTTCCACAAGTGAAAAGTGTGAGAAAAGAAACTGTTAACATAGAACTTATGGCTACATCAAGCCAGTTTAACTTTAAATTGATGAGATCTCACCACCAGTCTAGTATTGTGCTTAAATTCATAAAGTCTAGTCTCCATAGCAAAGAGCTCATCTGAACAATTACCATGAAAGAATTCATAGAAAAGACAGAGAGGCAACCTTATGATGGTGGGTAAGTGTCTGAAGCTGAGCTGCCAGATCAGGACCAATAATATTGCTGATTCTTCTTTGGATCTTATCAAGGAGCTCCAGGTAAATAACAGGGGCACCAGACCATATATGGTGGCAATAATCTAAGCACGGATGAATGGTTGACTTCTAGATATGCAAGATTTGTCTCACACGACACAGTGAACAGTCTTTCTTAGCAGCTGACCTAGCAATGGATTCAATAGTCTTTCCACTTCATGTCAGCTGAGAATGTTAGTTCAAGAAGGCACAATGAGCCACTTTCCTGATGGAAGGCAAGTGAGGGGTCTCTCAAATGGAGAAAAGTTAATAAATTTTCCTGCCTTTAATTTTATCATTAAGATTTTGTTTCATTTCTTTTTATTTAAGGTTTAAAATTTTAAGATTCAATTTTTTTTCTATAGATAAAAAATTTCCAATGTTATGTTTTAAACATTTGGTTTGGTTTATTTTCCTTTATGGCATATCAACCTGAGTGGGTTATTTAATGCCAACAAGATTTATAGGATAGGTTTGTATGAATAGAATATGTATTCATTGCTGGTAATACTTTTTTCCAAAAATGTATTAGTTATATTTACTATAAAAACCTATTGTTTTGGCCCCAGTTTGGAGGTTAACTATTTGCCTATACCTGGGACTTTAACAGGTGCTACCACCCCAGGTCAAGTTGGACTTAGGAACAACAGCAATTAAGAGGTGGTTTTTAAACATTTGATAAATATGTAAGTTTCAATTTTTTCTCTCTCTCACTATATATATATATATATATATATATATATATATGTATATATATATATATATATATATATATATATATATATATATAGAGAGAGAGAGAGAGAGAGAGAGAGAGAGAGATTTTTTAAAGCTCAGCCTCTTTTAAAAATTGTAAACTGCTACTTAGTTTGACATTATCAAAAAGCTCCTAGTTCTATATTTTTCCCATTCTCTCATTTACGTATATCTTTTCCAGATATGTCATACATATTGGAGGTTCCTTATTTTTTAGTATCTATGAATGAGTAATAGAGGTGTTGGTTTCTTTTGGTTTACAACATACCAACCTCAATGGGTTATTTAATGCCAACAAAATTTTTATTGTTGGTAATATTTTTTTTTTTTTTTAAATCTCTTTCTGGTAAAATTTTCCCTTCAGAAATTCTATTTCTGGAAATAATTTTCTTTCAAATATGTATTGCTGGTAATATTTTTTTCTTTTTTTTCCAAAAATGTATAGCTGGTAATATATATTTTTCTCTTTTTTTTTCTCAAAAATATATAGCTGGTAATATTTGTTTTTCAAAAATGCATTGCTGGCAACATTTGGTTTTCAAAAATGTATTGCTGATAATTTCTTACAAAGTATTTCTGGTATTAAAAACCTATTTTTACACTTTCAAAGTGTTTTGACCCCAATTACAATTCCATTGAATAAGGTTTTGCATCTTGATTATTTATTACAAATTATGAATTTTTACATGTCCAATTTTTTTTTTTTTATATGGGTGAAGTGTCTATCATTTCTATATACTTCAGACTATTAGCATTTTGTTTCTTGCTGTTTTGTTCTTTGAACTTGTTTCAACTTTCTTGTTTGATTTTGCTCCTTTAGTTTTACCATTTGGTTCTTTTAATGAACTTTGTCTAGATGATGATCTTTCCCTTGTTTGTGATGGGATAGAGTTCTGTTCCTCTATGTCCATTAGTAAAAGAGGTGTGTCCACCATGGAGTCTAGTGACAGCTACCACTTCTCTTACTTTTCTATAGCCCAAAGTTCATTGTCTAATGTTGGGTTTAATACTAAATAACATATTTTTTTAGAAAAGAGTTCCACATCTCTTGCCACTTTCGCAAAATGTATTTATTAATGGTTTGCTTCAAATCTGTGTATGCTATTTTGTTTATTCAAGGGTTCACTACTAATGACACTGGCTGCTTTATCAGGTACCCCATTGACATGGATAACAATATGGCCTGGTATGCAACAGAAGATATCTTTATTTTTTAACATTATGCTAATTCTATTTAATATTTCTACACATTCTAATATTTTTTAGAACCAGAAAGCAATTCTCCAATGTAAAAAGGAAGAAAGACTTGTCAAAAAATTAATGAGAAATTTAGACAACCTGTTACAATTAACATTTGACTATTCAAATGAAACAAAGAGTTTAAAAAAGTTTTTCATCTAAATCAAACATATTGAATAGTAATAAAGATTCATTGCAATGAGATTTGTTGCATCAAAGAAAGCAACTTCCAGCATTACTGAGGTTAATTGGTCCACTCATAAAAAATAAGAAAAAATTTAGTGGGGTGGGGTTTTTATAAATTAACATTCATTAGACCTTCCTCTAAGCCTGACATTTGTCAGAATCAAGAAATATTGATTTTTTTTTATCATTTTAGAACTGAGTTCATAATATTAATACAGTGTCAAATCAATAACTGACTTTTTAAAGAGTTATTTGTACTTTGTTTTTATTTACAAATGTCAAGTTTTAAACTGTCAATTGATAACTTCGACAAAATTCAAAATGCTCTGTAATGTAATCGATCCTGACCCAGCATCTTGACTTCAGTCATTTTGTCACCAATGTGACGTAGCTTTCTTGTATCTTTTCTACAAATATTTTCATGGCAACTGTTCTGATGAGCTTTTTATTTAAGCATGCTACTAGATTGGCAACTAGGTCTCACCATTTTACCAGTGAACTAGCTAGATGCAACCACCACTTCTATTCTAACAGTTTCTTTTCTCACACTTCTTACCTGTGAAACTCCCTTCCAATTTCTTACTTCAATCACATATAATCTTCAAAAACCTAAATGCAACGTCAATCGCCATATTCTGTCTTCCTGAACTCTGTTCCTTTGTCTTTTCCTCATCAAAGTCTTCACATTCTGTTTCTCTTTACTCCCTGTAAACCCCTGTGTCCTAGTGGCATTATCGCCTTGCTTGGGGTGAAACAATTCAAAAAATAAAAAAATACATACTATTGTTGTTCTTTTTCCCAATTCAAGATTTTCCTCATTTTTTAAATGAACTTATTCTTAAAAAATTTTTTAATTAATTTTATTTTTGTTACACAAACAATTGACTGTTTATAATATTTTCTTAAAATAAATCACATAAAAATAAAAATGTATATATTTCTTTGTTCTTTTTTTTTAAAATAAATCTTTGTAACAAACATAAATAAACAAAAAAATCTGTTCCTCCAATTACTTTAAAAAAAGAGGAAAAGATCAAGAAAAAAAATAAAGAAAAAAAAAGATAAAATGAGACAAGGGAAAGTTGACTTACCAGACCAGAGCCAATGAGAGAGAACTACTTCTGTGAGCAGATGGGAACGCAGAGGACCTAACTTTCGGAAATCATTTAGTCTTGGTCTGATGAGTTGTACATGCAAATCTGGATACTTCACCTAAATTGAAAGGAAAAAGCAAAAAAAATAGTTCTTCTGGAGATTACTACGTTCCTGAAGTGAAAACCTTAAAAAAAAAATTTACAAATCAAATACAACATCTACTAGCATATGACCTTTACTTTTAATTAGTCAAGGAATATTTGGGGGAAAACTAATAACTGATGATAGATCCATACTTATATACTGTTTTTTTGTTTATTTCTATATTATTTTGATTTGTAATTCAAGCATTTATATACAGATATATTTTATTCTAGCTTCACCAGGGAACTATTGTGTCAAATAGGACTTTTTTACTTTTAAATATTACTTGGATTCATAATCATCTCAACAACCATTTACTCCTGTCTCAATAATTGACTTGGCTAGATGTAACTATAAGTTCTATGCTAACAGTTTCTTTTCTCGCTTATGGAACTCTCTTCAGGCTCCATACTTTCTAGCCAATTCGAGCTCCAAAAATTATTTGCCAGTTTTAACAAGAAGTCATTAGAGGATGCTGTTAAGCACCTATAAAAATTGGACACTGACTGTCTTCATCCTCTTGTTTCACCTTTCCTTTTAGCATATGGTAGAAGTGACAATGCCAACTGGGACCTTCTATCATACATATAGATATTTTAAGACATTTTTATGTTTATACATTCTTTTTTATAGATACAAATATTTAAGTAAATGCTCTGTTTATAATAAACAGTATTAAACAACATTTACCGGCCTGAATGTCAGAGAAATTGTCATAGAAAATATGCATTCTCCAACAGGAATTGAACCTATATGGAACCGTCATATAGCCTGATGTGCTTTTACCGATTTCACCACAGAGGAGCGTTCGGTTAGCAAAGTTGAATTTACTGTCTTTAAACTACAATCCTCCATGATTTTCTCTCATACATTCATATCTGCTCGATGCGTATCCAAATGTAAACAAATGACGTCACACATTATGAAATGGACAAAGTCCAACAATTATTTTAAGACATTTTTATGTTTATACATTCTTTTTTATAGATACAAATATTTAAGTAAATGCTCTAAAAGTGAAAAGTGTTAGATTGATATTCATTTCCTACTTGTTCTTTATTTTATCATTTTGTCAGTTTCATATCCATATCTGATGTACATTTGATCTTCAACTCATATATGTGCAACATTTTCCTCAAGATGCACTGACATTGCACTTATCGTAGAGTAGAAACTATATAAATATACACTAACTCAAATGCAATCAAGGGTAGAAAAGGTTTTCCCAAGACAAGAATTATTTTTTTCTTTTTATGTTTAGGTCTTACACAGAGGGCAATGCTTCTCATTTTAATATAAAAATTTACAAATTCATTGTATGTGCTTACAACATCTTGTTATCAATAAAAAAAAAATCTCTTGGTTGGGTAAAGGCAGTACATATTTCCTATACTATGAGTTCATCTGCATAAATTATTGCAGTTGTTCTTAGGAGTTAGTATTTTCTTCACTAAAACAATTCTTCATATACAAATTAAGTTATATCAATGGGTCTACAAAATAACTTACTGAGAAAGGTTTCCATTTCAGGTGTATTTTTCAATTCAAAATTATTATCTAAAATCTTTTTCTCTGTAAATATCAACATAAACAGTTTTAATCTTTGTTGTAACAATTACAATGTTTCAGTCACTGTTTCCTCCAGCCTTTTTCAGACATCTATCAATTTGGTTAACCTTGAATAAAGGGTTCTGGCTGAAATTCTCTGATAGTTACTCAGATCAAAAGACACCTGAAGTAGGCTGGAGGACACAATGGCTGAAATATTGCGATTATAACAACAAAGATGAGGACATTAGCTCAAGTTTAAATAATGTAAACGATGATAGCTCCTTATCTGAGAAATTCAAAAAGAAATATTTTCAAATAAGTAGTTTAATACAATTTATTAGGTTTGTTTTCTTTAATTCTTTCTTCTAAAAAATATTCCTTAAATTTAGAGAAACATTTTTCCAGGTTGGATCAATGGCTGATGTCTAGTCTGAGATCACAATATCTTGTAAAAAAAAAAAACATAATATCTTACAAAAAATAATAATATCTTGTAAATAAAAAAAATAATAATAATATCATGCAAAAAAATATCTTGTAAAAAAAAAATATCTTGAAAAAAAAAAATAATAATAATATTTACCCTGACTCTGATTTGAAATATATCTTGTACATTTTCCAGATTTGCATCCAAAAAGAGAGATGTACTCAGTCCTGACATGAACTTGATTGGGTTGTCCGATGTGCCAGTTGGTTCATGAATGAAGGCTTGTACTTTGCGCACTTGATTAGAAACAGTGAGAGGTAATGGGCGAATGCGGAACATGAGGGCCTGGATTAATTTACACATCACAGTTGGTTTTGTCTCTTCAACATTGGCCAATGAAGAAAATAATTCACTCACAAAACCATCAGGTTCCAATTCATTAGCAGTCAAAAACCTACAACATGAAAAGACACTCTAGTAGAGAATTGTGGGTCATTCTTAATCAAAGTCTCATCAAGAGAGAATTTAAATTTCTTGGAGATACAAGAATTAAGAACAGTCATGAAAAAATAGACATGTTGAAAATTTCTGTTAAAAATAAAAGAAAAAAGGTGGTCTAAGTCCTGATTTTTTTTCTGTTTTCAATAGAAATTTTTAATATTTCTGCTTCTTCATGCTGGATTTAAGAATATAAAAGTCTACTTTTAAACTGTTTTACCTTTTTTTCTTTTTAATTTTGGTTATGTTTCCACATTCAAAAAATTATCAACGATCCTTTGTTGAGAGTTGATCAAAAACCTGGTTGTTTAAGAGACATTATGTCACCTGCTTCTTTTGACATTAAATTTCAACATGTCTCTGCTTCTTCGAGCTATTATTTACTGTATATACTTGTGGATAGGTTGCACCTCTATTTTATGGCTTTAATAATTAATGATTTACTGTTGACTCATAGATAGGTCACACTATAATCTAGAGAGTTACACAGCCCTTTTTAAACATAAGAATTATCAGATATCTACTTTTATTTCTACCTTTATTTCAAAACTTACAACTATTACACTTTTGCAGTTAAAATACATTTCGTCAATTATCATATAAACAAAAGGAAGTAACTACGAGGCTGGCATCCCGCTCTCACCCTTTCACTGTCAAAACTCCTAAATGTAGCCGTTTCTTCTACTCCAATAGCTTCATGTCTCACACCTCTCGCCTGTGGAACTCCCTTCCCTATTCCAGTTTCCTTGAGAGCTATAATTTCGAGCTATTCAAATGTAATGTCAATCGACATCTCCAGTTGCCTTGATCTATCCACTACCCTTCTCCTCATCCTTTCTTCTATCCCTCCTATCTGATCTTGCTCCAAATTTTTCTGTAACCCCTTGCATTCTAGTGGCTTCTCGCCTTGCTTGGGGTGTAAAAAAAAAAAAAAAAAAAAACTGTTGTACTACTATTTTTATATTTACCACATATTATTTTTATATCGAGTCAACTCAACAAAAAAAAGAAAGAACTACAAAAGAAAATGTTTTGGTACATTTAGAAAAAATGTTTATCTATTTATATATCAAGTTAAAGTTTTAAAATTCATTCAGAACTGAATCCACAGATTTAGTGTTTATGGGTATCATTTCCGATTTCTCAGGAATCATGATGACAAGGTTGTGTTGTTTTACATTTATGTCGAACGAATAAGTCGCCCCCCCCCAATATTTTGTGAAATTTTTGATAAAAATGTGAGACCTATCCACGAGTATATACAGTAGGTTTTGTTCCATTATGAAATTGTTAAAATGGTCTTAAATGAAAAACAGATATTTGCAGACATTTATTGAATCTTCTACAATTACTCAAGAACATTGTCAGCCCATTCTTTACACAAGAACACTGTCAGCACAGTTTACTTTGTATATCAACAGCCTAAAAACTGTAGAGTTGAATAATGAAAGTATTTAAGATAATGTCCAACATTCTCCAACTACATAAGAAAAAGAATACAAGATAAAAAAAAAGTATTTTTTAAATATCTGATCTTCAGTCAAACTGATAACAAAATAAATCTGTAACCAAAATTTATTTGTTGTATTCAACAAAATATGACAGCAATCTATATAGCCTTTTGACAAGAAACAATATCCACTGATCCCACACAAGAAAGTAACAAAGTATATATATATATATATATATATATATATATATATATGGTGGACATATTCGATATATGAGGGTCAAGCAGTTCAGTTCCTAGGAACTGACAGCCAGACACCAGCACCTCTGATTTGATTATAGTGGTGAAGGTTTTGTGCAGAACCAACCACACTTTTTGAAGGGCCGAATACAGAGACCTGGTGCACTACGAGCCACAGGGTCCCCCAGACAACCCTCAGCAGGTTTTGAATACAGAGTTGTCATTCTCTTTGAGCAGTTGTCATCCAAGGCCATAGAGCCCAGTCTGCCTGCTATTTACCCATAGCTGTAAGGAGAAGAAGAGGATTAATACCTTTTCCAAGAGTATTAGCACGTAAGTGAATGTAATGGATTCGACTGGAATTTGAACACGGCTCTCCGTTTCTCAATACGAGCCGCTATCCACCATATATTAATATATACATATTAATCATTTCCCTCCAAGAAAGATGGTAATGTCACTAAGACAAAAGAAGTTGTTGAGAGTGGAAGAAACTGAGAAAATTTTATTAAGGAGAAAAGACAATAAAAGAATAGAATTCAAAAAGACAAGATGACAGTTGACATTGCATTTACATTTTTGAGGATCATAGTTGACAGGAAATCAAGAAGCCATAAAAAAGTACTACAAGTGAGATGTGCGGCAGAAGAAATTGTTAGCATACATATTCTGGCTACATCTAGCCATTTCAACAGTAAAATGGTGAGACCTTGCTGCCAATCTTGTACTCCACTTAAATTCATGAAGTTGAGTTATTAGAGAGCAGAACAATTACCATGAAAATATTTATAAAAAATGTACAAGAAACTTTATAGAAGAATGTTATAGCAGTGGTGGGAAAAGTGACTGAAGCCAGGATGCCAAGTTAGGACCAATAACTTTGCAGATTCTTCTTTGTTTTATCAAGAATCTCTAAATAGAAAGCAGAAGTGCCAGGCCAGATATGACAACAATATTTAATGCATGGATGAATGGTTGACTCATAAATATGTAAGATAGATTCTGGTGAGAAAAAATTGTCTAGCATGAAATTGTGAACCAACTATAATCTTTCAACTTCATACGAGCAGAAAAAGTTAGCCCAAGAAGATGCAATGAGTCACGCTCCTGGAGGTTAGCATCAGCCACGCTGATGGAAAGTAAAAAAGGTTTTTTAAGACAATTAAAAGAGAGCTATTTCATTTTAGAGTCATTAAATTTAACAAGCCATTCTGATCATTAAATTTAACAAGCCTATCTGATCTTGCTCCAAATTTTTCTGTAACCCCTTGCGTCCTAGTGGCTTCTCACCTTGCTTGGGGTGAAACGCTTAAAAAAAAACAAAAAAAAAACTGTTGTACTACTATTTTTATATTTACCACATATTATTTTTATATCGAGTCAACTTTTTACACAGTTAACAACAGATTACAGACATTTTTTTAGATCAGCTGCCAATTTGACGTTATTGAATTGATTATAGTTATTGAGGCAGGGGTAAATAGTGATGTCATCAGCATAGATACAAAGCAAGGTATTAATGACATCAAGAAGGACGTTGATGAAAAGCCCATATTAATGGAAAAAATTCTAGAAGAGTGGCTGTTCAAGAAAACTTTCATTTCACAATTTGATGAGAAAAACAGAACTTTGTCCAGAAATACCATAATCTTTCAACATGTGAAGAAGACCAGAATGTCAAACACTGTCAAATGCTTTCGAGATATCGAAAGCAACACACTTCACCATTCTTATCTATAGTTTGATAGATTCTTTCAACAATAACCATTAATAAATCAGCAGTTAACCTAGAGAAACAAAAAACCATATTGCTTATCTAAAAGAAAACCCTGTGAGGTGAGATGCTTAACCAATTTGGAGTTGATTAGAGCCTTTAGTACTTTGCCAAAAAGAGGTAGTAGGCTAATAGGCCGGTAGTTGGAAGGATCAAATGATTAACCTGAATTTTTAGACTGGAACTACAGAATATTTCCAACAAGTAGAAAGGCAACTGTAGCTGTCATAAGAAGATTATTTTAATTTTTAAAGGGAAAAAGACCAAGAATTCTATCACTATCCATTATCTATGTAGTACAAACCAACTAGAAGGTGTCTAAGACTAAAGTACAATGTGGCCTGAAGTTTACTCCCCAGAAGTAAATATAAAAATAAATGTTTTGGGGGTACGACAGATTAACAATGACATATAAGAAGTGTTATGTTTAAAGAAGAAATTGTTCTACCTTTGCACTTGGTACAAGTTCTGCATAAATACCTGGCATGCCTGCATGCCATCAGTGTCATTGCATTTTCGAAGAATCAGCTTCAGTTTTATAGTCATTGCTTTTAGCTGTGTCTGATGCACAAGTCCCAACTCTGTGGCTCCAACACCAAGGAATAAATGCTGCAGTTTTTCTATAAGTTTTTCAATCTAACAAAAAAGACAATACAAATTACATTGGGTTTAATGCAAAAAAAATTATAACTAAGGATGTTTTTTTTTCATGCATGTGTTTTTTTTTATCTGTACATGTCTACATTAAAAGGTAAAAAAATACTAAATCTGTGCATTTTTCTACTTTTTGGTACTTTTTCATTTTTTTGTACTTTTTGGTACTTTTACATTGTCCAATATTTTTAGTACTCTTGCACTTTTTACTAGTTTTTTGTTACTATTATATATTCCAACTTTTTTGACACTGTTCACTCACAAAATTGAAATCTGCTTATTTTACTCAAATCAAAAAAAAATGTCTTTTCTCCTCACAAAATACAGAGTATGGTGTTTTTATTTTTAAATCACTAAGAAAATGTATTTTGCACCAAGATTTTAAGATAAAAAATAAAAATTCTCCCTCATTTATTCTTTAATTGGCTTTCAAAATGAAAGTCTATTTTGTCATGTCCTTGCTATTATATAGTTTTCATAAGTCTTTAAATCATTTTTCTAATTTTGAGCTTTCTAGATTTCAAAGATGATCCTTTCTTTACATTATTTATTCAGTTTGCCATTGTTATAACAAAGACAGTATCAACTGGCATCACCAGTGCATGAAGATGACTATCTCTTTTGCAACATCAAACATTATAGACATCAAGGAGAAAAAATATACAAATACCATTAACATATTGTAAGACTAATCCATTGTTTTCTATGTTTAATTAGTTGTTAAAAGAAATCTAGATCAAACAAAATAAATATTAATGATTCATAAATTTTAAATTTATTCTAAATTAAGAGAACAGAGAATAAACTAATCCAGTTGTGATGAAATTTTTTTTCGGTTAATTTTATCTTATATTGTAAAAGTACAGTATTAGTGTTGTCCCTCATGCACAATAGATGATATAAATAAATAAATAAGGCCTTCTACCTCTACCACTGACACCAGCCAATGGAGTCAATACCAACTACTTTGGAAACTGGTGATCTAATCATTTTAGAAATGTTACTGTATACATGATTTGGTAAATATGATATACCAACTCTAGATATCAGAAAACTTAATGACAAAGTGGGAAAAATTCTATGTAACTTGTTTCACCTTTCAAAAGGACTTCTTCAGACCAAATAATGATCATATATATGTAGGGTAAAGGAACAAAATACAAACAAACATTGGCTATAATTATGTATTGAGAGAAATGCAGAAATGATTAAGTTCACACAATTTACATTGCTCAGACAGTTGTCCTCATCTTTACTGTCACATTCAAGTCATTTTGGCCATTGTACACTCCAGCTTTCATCATGTAATATTTGTTGGAATTTTTAACCAAACTCTTATTTAGTCCATGAAGGTAGATTGCCCAAATTCCACGTGCCATGCCTCTGGATATCTCAGTTTTAAGTTAATTAACCTTGATAACTCTCCAAGTTTTAGTTCTCTCCACTAAGGTCAGAGATTGAACACACAACTGTTTGGGTTGTCACATACATTAGGTCTATAAGCAGGTTTAAAATTGAGGGCCTGTGGGAAGGTGAATTGATGCAGAACGTCACCATTACTCGTGATCACACCAAACACCTTTGTAATCAGCATTAGGTTCGTCCAACTCTTTTTAAATCCTCTGCACTGTCCTAAGACTGACACCCAAACACTCTCTGATATGTTCGTACTGAAGCTTCTAGCACGAATGCCAAGCAGTACAGCATGCTGTCTCCAAATTTCTGGCCAAGTGAATTGCATCATGGTGCTCTTTTTCTCACAGACAGTGCTCAACTGACCTTACTACTCTGTGCAATCAACAAAATCAAAAACAATCAACGAACATGCTCAAAATTAGAAGTATAAAATGGTGACAACACTGTGTGTGTGTGTGTGTGTGTGTATATATATATATATATATATATATATATATATATATATTTTTTCTTCTAAAAGAACTCTTCACAAGTTCATAACTTAGTTCCCCCACCCCCCGGAGTGTTAATCATGCTAACCATAAGGTATCAAACTCTGTGTTACTCACTTCACAAGTAAAAATTCTAACTTTCAGATGCACACAGTAACTTTGTCTTTGTAATGAACACTATTTTTTTGTCTTAAAAACAACACCCTGATGATGACATTGTGCTCATGTCGAAAGTACTCAGAATAAAAACAACATGTATCAACAAGGTAATTTTCTCTTTTCTTTTAATAACACCACCAAAAGGTATGTTCGTGAATATGAAAGGATCCTGTTGAAAATAAGTAGACAAAACTTGTCTAAATTATTCAATGAAACATATCTCAGTGAAAACATGCTGCCAAAATATACACTATATATATATATATATATACACAGACACACTGTATATATGATTATAGCAAAGAGCTTTCAAAACGAAAACTTACCTTGTCAAGAGAAGACCTGACATTTTCAGATGTAGACATGTCAGCTAAAAACCCAGATGTCATGGAGACAGTCTAAAAGGGAAAAATAAATTATTCCAATTGCAAAAGAGTTCTTTTCATTTGTCCATTACAAACTGCTTCTTATATACACTCAATTTTATATTCTTACAAAATGTTTTTTTATG